>JAEOAD010001632.1:0-15768 GCA_036365145.1 Orientallactaga sibirica | reverse complement strand
TCCTACCTGGAAAACCAAGACAACCCCAAAACCACAGAAATAAATGTAACATCTACCCTAAGTACATTGTCATGCAGCCAAAAGCACGAGGAGGTGTTTGGAGCATGATATAGATGTATGTATACACACACACACACACACACACACACACACACACACACACATATATTATGTATACTATGTGTTCATTTTATGTATTATACATTATTCAGAATATGCATGAATATATATTTAAATTTATATATAAAATTATATGTAAATATGTGAGTTCATATACGAATATACATGAAAATTTATACATATATCAAATATATAAAAATATATGTGATATATATTTACATATTGACATGTATAAAATATAATTACATGTATTATAGATTATTATGTTATTTATACTATGTAATATATACATATACAGCTATATATAATTATATGAAAATATATGAATTTTTATATATATATCATAATAGCATTAGGTTTAAGGCCATATTTAAATTTATATCCATAAATACATACATACACAAACATATATATATAATTTTCGGAGGTTGCCAGGTAATGACTGGCTGTAGCCCTGGCTGACACAGAATTCACTGCGGCATCTCAGGCTGGCCTTGAACTCACAGCCAGGACCCTTCTAACATGTACTTATTCACCATTGGTTTCCAGGAAAAGTGAGAATAACTTCTAAGAAGTATCAATTTCAGAATTAAATCCTTCTAATGTCCTAACATACATACTAAGTGCCAGCGAGCATTCTCTGCATCTCAGTTGAAGGGGAGGCTTCTATGATGTCGTCTTTTCACGTGATGACACCAGGTGACACTGGCCTTGTGTGTCTGTGGAATTTTCTTTCCCAGGAGATCTTCTGGAAAGTTTCTGAAACCAACTCTGAATTTTCTCTATCATGACAAACGCCTGCATAACCATCTGTGTGTCTCCTGCAGAGATAGAGCAACAGGGTTTTTCTGTCATTTTCAAAGATTATCGAGTCCTCTCCTTAGCAGGACCCAATAGACCTTTGCCAAACTTGTTGTATGTAATCGCTCAGCTTACAACTATTCCCGGCATTTAGGCTATGTAAAGTCAAAGCTTCAGTCTGTTTCGATCATAATTTATTTGATTTATTGTACAGTTTAGTTTTTCTTTCTTTCTCTTGCTTGCTTGCTTGCGTCTTTTGCTTTCTGTCTTTCTTCCTTCCTTTCTTTTCTTCCTTTCTTTCTGTATTTTTCTTTTTGTTATTTATGCTTTGCGATGTTTGGCAAGGTTGACTGAATGAAGAAATGCATATTGGCCATTTTTGCATACCTTGCCCTTGTTGTGGTCCATCATCACACCTGCATCCACTGTTTTGTCAGGAAGGTTCTCAAGCGCCTCCTTGTGGGGACTCCGTGCCTCATGGTCCACTCTCCAAGTGAGGTTCTCGATTCCTTCTGCCCGCCTCTTCAGCTCATAAGGCTTATGAAAAAAAGGAACTTCTGGGCTGGAGAGATGGCTTAGGTTTAAGGCGCCTGCCTCCTAACCCTCAGAACACTGGTTCCAATATCCTGCTGTTCCAATCTCCAGGTCCCACGTTTAGCCAGATGCAAAGTGACGCAAGGGCGCAATGCCGCACTTAGGCACAAGGGGGGCGCACATCTGGATTTCGTTCGCGCAGCAGCTGAGACACTGCTGCTACCGCCCGCCTCTGTCTTCCTCCCTCTCTCTCTCTCTATCTCTCTCTGTCTCTCTCTGTGTCTCTCTCCAAAAAATAAGATAAAATAAAAGTTTTTAAAAGGATTTACTGTAGATGCGTATGGGTTTAAGATGCCCCCATTTTTTTTTTTCCTTTGGGACTTGGGACACTCCACCATGTCTGCTGAGTTACCAGAAGCGTGAGCCTCAGGCAGAAAGGGTGCTCAAAACTCCTACCAAAATATCTCAAATCCTCTGTCAGTTCTGGAGGTCCCAGACAGATGTGAGCAGATGACTCAGGTGCTTGTCAGGAGCCCCGTTTTTCTTCCATGCAAAGAGTCCCTGGAACACCCAGGCCTTCTCCTGGCCCATCCGGATGATTGATTGTTTGATTGGTTGATTGATTTCTCAGAAGCAGAAGAAGATGGAGAGGGAGAGAGAATGGACGCGGCAGGGCCCTCAGGCAATACAAATGAACTCCAGATGCATGTGCCACCATGTGCATCTGGCTAAGTTGGGATGTGGGGAATCGAACCTGGCTCTTTGGCTTTGCAAGCAAATGCCTTAACCACTAAGCCTTCGCTCCAGCCCTTCTATATTTTATTTATTTATGTTTTGGTTTTGAGAGGTAGGGTCTCACTGTAGGTCAGGCTGACCTGGAAGTCACATTCTCTCTCTCTCTCTCTCTCTCTCTCTCTCTCTGTCTCTGTCTAACACCTTCTATCTCTCCTATAAATAATAAAAATAATAAAATGAAGTAATAATAAAAATAAAAAAATAATAAAATATATCTATGGTGGCGCTCACGCCTTTCATCCCAGCAGCACAAGGAGGGAGGCAGAGAGTCAGGAGCGTCATGGCTGAGTTCGAGGCCATCCTGAGGATGACAGGCTGAATTCCACCTCAGCCTGGGCTAGAGCCAGTCCTACCTGGAAAACCAAGACAACCCCCCAAAACCACAGAAATAAATGTAACATCTACCCTAAGTACATTGTCATGCAGCCAAAAGCACGAGGAGGTGTTTGGAGCATGATATAGATGTGTATGTATATATACACACACACACACACACACACACACACACATATATTATGTATACTATGTGTTCATTTTATGTATTATACATTATTCAGAATATGCATGAATATATATTTAAATTTATATATAAAATTATATGTAAATATGTGAGTTCATATACGAATATACATGAAAATTTATACATATATCAAATATATAAAAATATATGTGATATATATTTACATATTGACATGTATAAAATATAATTACATGTATTATAGATTATTATGTTATTTATACTATGTAATATATACATATACAGCTATATATAATTATATGAAAATATATGAATTTTTATATATATATCATAATAGCATTAGGTTTAAGGCCATATTTAAATTTATATCCATAAATACATACATACACAAACATATATATATAATTTTCGGAGGGGGTTGCCAGGTAATGACTGGCTGTAGCCCTGGCTGACACAGAATTCACTGCGGCATCTCAGGCTGGCCTTGAACTCACAGCCAGGACCCTTCTAACATGTACTTATTCACCATTGGTTTCAGGAAAAGTGAGAATAACTTCTAAGAAGTATCAATTTCAGAATTAAATCCTTCTAATGTCCTAACATACATACTAAGTGCCAGCGAGCATTCTCTGCATCTCAGTTGAAGGGAGGCTTCTATGATGTCGTCTTTTCACGTGATGACACCAGGTGACACTGGCCTTGTGTGTCTGTGGAATTTTCTTTCCCAGGAGATCTTCTGGAAAGTTTCTGAAACCAACTCTGAATTTTCTCTATCATGACAAACGCCTGCATAACCATCTGTGTGTCTCCTGCAGAGATAGAGCAACAGGGTTTTTCTGTCATTTTCAAAGATTATCGAGTCCTCTCCTTAGCAGGACCCAATAGACCTTTGCCAAACTTGTTGTATGTAATCGCTCAGCTTACAACTATTCCCGGCATTTAGGCTATGTAAAGTCAAAGCTTCAGTCTGTTTCGATCATAATTTATTTGATTTATTGTACAGTTTAGTTTTTCTTTCTTTCTCTCTTGCTTGCTTGCTTGCGTCTTTGCTTTCTGTCTTTCTTCCTTCCTTTCTTTTCTTCCTTTCTTTCTGTATTTTTTCTTTTTGTTATTTATGCTTTGCGATGTTTGGCAAGGTTGACTGAATGAAGAAATGCATATTGGCCATTTTTGCATACCTTGCCCTTGTTGTGGTCCATCATCACACCTGCATCCACTGTTTTGTCAGGAAGGTTCTCAAGCGCCTCCTTGTGGGGACTCCGTGCCTCATGGTCCACTCTCCAAGTGAGGTTCTCGATTCCTTCTGCCCGCTCTTCAGCTCATAAGGCTTATGAAAAAAAGGAACTTCTGGGCTGGAGAGATGGCTTAGGGTTAAGGCGCCTGCCTCCCAACCTCAGAACACTGGTTCCAATATCCTGCTGTTCCAATCTCCAGGTCCCACGTTTAGCCAGATGCAAAGTGACGCAAAGGGCGCAATGCCGCACTTGGGCACAAGGGGGCGCGCACATCTGGATTTCGTTCGCAGCAGCTGAGACACTGCTCGCGCGCCCGTCTCTGTCTTCCTCCCTCTCCCTCTCTCTCTATCTCTCTCTGTCTCTCTCTGTGTCTCTCTCCAAAAAAATAAGATAAAATAAAAAGTTTTTTAAAAAGGATTTACTGTAGATGCGTATGGGTTTAAGATGCCCCCATTTTTTTTCCTTTGGGGACTTGGGACACTCCACCATGTCTGCTGAGTTACCAGAAGCGTGAGCCTCAGGCAGAAAGGGTGCTCAAAACTCCTACCGAATATCTCAAATCCTCTGTCAGTTCTGGAGGTCCCAGACAGATGTGAGCAGATGACTCAGGTGCTTGTCAGGAGCCCCGTTTTTCTTCCATGCAAAGAGTCCCTGGAACACCCAGGCCTTCTCCTGGCCCATCCGGATGATTGATTGTTTGATTGGTTGATTGATTTCTCAGAAGCAGAAGAAGATGGAGAGGGAGAGAGAATGGACGCGGCAGGGCCCTCAGGCAATACAAATGAACTCCAGATGCATGTGCCACCATGTGCATCTGGCTAAGTTGGGATGTGGGGAATCGAACCTGGCTCTTTTGGCTTTGCAAGCAAATGCCTTAACCACTAAGCCTTCGCTCCAGCCCTTCTATATTTTATTTATTTATGTTTTGGTTTTGAGAGGTAGGGTCTCACTGTAGGTCAGGCTGACCTGGAAGTCACATTCTCTCTCTCTCTCTCTCTCTCTCTCTGTCTCTGTCTAACACCTTCTATCTCTCCTATAAATAATAAAAATAATAAAATGAAGTAATAATAAAAATAAAAAAATAATAAAATATATCTATGGTGGCGCTCACGCCTTTCATCCCAGCAGCACAAGGAGGGAGGCAGAGAGTGAGGAGCGTCATGGCTGAGTTTGAGGCCATCCTGAGATGACAGGCTGAATTCCACCTCAGCCTGGGCTAGAGCCAGTCCTACCTGGAAAACCAAGACAACCCCCCAAAACCACAGAAATAAATGTAACATCTACCCTAAGTACATTGTCATGCAGCCAAAAGCACGAGGAGGTGTTTGGAGCATGATATATGTGTATATATACACACACACACACACACACACACACACACATATATTATGTATACTATGTGTTCATTTTATGTATTATACATTATTCAGAATATGCATGAATATATATTTAAATTTATATATAAAATTATATGTAAATATGTGAGTTCATATACGAATATACATGAAAATTTATACATATATCAAATATATAAAAATATATGTGATATATATTTACATATTGACATGTATAAAATATAATTACATGTATTATAGATTATTATGTTATTTATACTATGTAATATATACATATACAGCTATATATAATTATATGAAAATATATGAATTTTTATATATATATCATAATAGCATTAGGTTTAAGGCCATATTTAAATTTATATCCATAAATACATACATACACAAACATATATATATAATTTTCGGGAGGGGGGGTTGCCAGGTAATGACTGGCTGTAGCCCTGGCTGACACAGAATTCACTGCGGCATCTCAGGCTGGCCTTGAACTCACAGCCAGGACCCTTCTAACATGTACTTATTCACCATTGGTTTCCAGGAAAAGTGAGAATAACTTCTAAGAAGTATCAATTTCAGAATTAAATCCTTCTAATGTCCTAACATACATACTAAGTGCCAGCGAGCATTCTCTGCATCTCAGTTGAAGGGAGGCTTCTATGATGTCGTCTTTTCACGTGATGACACCAGGTGACACTGGCCTTGTGTGTCTGTAAAATTTTCTTTCCCAGAAGATCTTCTGGAAAGTTTCTGAAAGCAACTCTGAATTTTCTCTATCATGACAAACGCCTGCATAACCATCTGTGTGTCTCCTGCAGAGATAGAGCAACAGGGTTTTTCTGTCATTTTCAAAGATTATCGAGTCCTCTCCTTAGCAGGACCCAATAGACCTTTGCCAAACTTGTTGTATGTAATCGCTCAGCTTACAACTATTCCCGGCATTTAGGCTATGTAAAGTCAAAGCTTCAGTCTGTTTCGATCATAATTTATTTGATTTATTGTACAGTTTAGTTTTTCTTTCTTTCTCTCTTGCTTGCTTGCTTGCGTCTTTGCTTTCTGTCTTTCTTCCTTCCTTTCTTTTCTTCCTTTCTTTCTGTATTTTTTCTTTTTGTTATTTATGCTTTGCGATGTTTGGCAAGGTTGACTGAATGAAGAAATGCATATTGGCCATTTTTGCATACCTTGCCCTTGTTGTGGTCCATCATCACACCTGCATCCACTGTTTTGTCAGGAAGGTTCTCAAGCGCCTCCTTGTGGGGACTCCGTGCCTCATGGTCCACTCTCCAAGTGAGGTTCTCGATTCCTTCTGCCCGCTCTTCAGCTCATAAGGCTTATGAAAAAAAAGGAACTTCTGGGCTGGAGAGATGGCTTAGGGTTTAAGGCGCCTGCCTCCTAACCCTCAGAACACTGGTTCCAATATCCTGCTGTTCCAATCTCCAGGTCCCACGTTTAGCCAGATGCAAAGTGACGCAAGGGCGCAATGCCGCACTTGGGCACAAGGGGGCGCGCACATCTGGATTTCGTTCGCAGCAGCTGAGACACTGCTCGCGCGCCCGTCTCTGTCTTCCTCCCTCTCTCTCTCTCTCTATCTCTCTCTGTCTCTCTCTGTGTCTCTCTCCAAAAAAATAAGATAAAATAAAAAGTTTTTTAAAAAGGATTTTCTGTAGATGCATATGGGTTTAAGATGCCCCCATTTTTTTCCTTTGGGGACTTGGGACACTCCACCATGTCTGCTGAGTTACCAGAAGCGTGAGCCTCAGGCAGAAAGGGTGCTCAAAACTCCTACCGAATATCTCAAATCCTCTGTCAGTTCTGGAGGTCCCAGACAGATGTGAGCAGATGACTCAGGTGCTTGTCAGGAGCCCGTTTTTCTTCCATGCAAAGAGTCCCTGGAACACCCAGGCCTTCTCCTGGCCCATCCGGATGATTGATTGTTTGATTGGTTGATTGATTTCTCAGAAGCAGAAGAAGATGGAGAGGAGAGAATGGACGCGGCAGGGCCCTCAGGCAATACAAATGAACTCCAGATGCATGTGCCACCATGTGCATCTGGCTAAGTTGGGATGTGGGGAATCGAACCTGGCTCTTTTGGCTTTGCAAAGCAAATGCCTTAACCACTAAGCCTTCGCTCCAGCCCTTCTATATTTTATTTATTTATGTTTTGGTTTTGAGAGGTAGGGTCTCACTGTAGGTCAGGCTGACCTGGAAGTCACATTCTCTCTCTCTCTCTCTCTCTCTCTCTCTCTCTCTCTCTCTCTGTCTAACACCTTCTATCTCTCCTATAAATAATAAAAATAATAAAATGAAGTAATAATAAAAATAAAAAAATAATAAAATATATCTATGGTGGCGCTCACGCCTTTCATCCCAGCAGCACAAGGAGGGAGGCAGAGAGTCAGGAGCGTCATGGCTGAGTTCGAGGCCATCCTGAGACGACAGGCTGAATTCCACCTCAGCCTGGGCTAGAGCCAGTCCTACCTGGAAAACCAAGACAACCCCCCAAAACCACAGAAATAAATGTAACATCTACCCTAAGTACATTGTCATGCAGCCAAAAGCACGAGGAGGTGTTTGGAGCATGATATAGATGTATGTATATATACACACACACACACACACACACACACACATATATTATGTATACTATGTGTTCATTTTATGTATTATACATTATTCAGAATATGCATGAATATATATTTAAATTTATATATAAAATTATATGTAAATATGTGAGTTCATATACGAATATACATGAAAATTTATACATATATCAAATATATAAAAATATATGTGATATATATTTACATATTGACATGTATAAAATATAATTACATGTATTATAGATTATTATGTTATTTATACTATGTAATATATACATATACAGCTATATATAATTATATGAATATATATGAATTTATATATATATATCATAATAGGATTAGGTTTAAGGCCATATTTAAATTTATATCCATAAATACATACACAAACATATATATAATTTTTGGGGGGGTTGCCAGGTAATGACTGGCTGTAGCCCCGGCTGACACAGAATTCACTGTGGCGTCTCAGGCTGGCCTTGAACTCAGAGCTAAGACCCTTCTAACATGTACTTATTCACCATTGGTTTCCAGGAAAAGTGAGAATAACTTCTAAGAAGTATCAATTTCAGAATTAAATCCTTCTAATGTCCTAACATACATACTAAGTGCCAGCGAGCATTCTCTGCATCTCAGTTGAAGGGAGGCTTCTATGATGTCGTCTTTTCACGTGATGACACCAGGTGACACTGGCCTTGTGTGTCTGTGGAATTTTCTTTCCCAGGAGATCTTCTGGAAAGTTTCTGAAACCAACTCTGAATTTTCTCTATCATGACAAACGCCTGCATAACCATCTGTGTGTCTCCTGCAGAGATAGAGCAACAGGGTTTTTCTGTCATTTTCAAAGATTATCGAGTCCTCTCCTTAGCAGGACCCAATAGACCTTTGCCAAACTTGTTGTATGTAATCGCTCAGCTTACAACTATTCCCGGCATTTAGGCTATGTAAAGTCAAAGCTTCAGTCTGTTTCGATCATAATTTATTTGATTTATTGTACAGTTTAGTTTTTCTTTCTTTCTCTCTTGCTTGCTTGCTTGCGTCTTTGCTTTCTGTCTTTCTTCCTTCCTTTCTTTTCTTCCTTTCTTTCTGTATTTTTCTTTTTGTTATTTATGCTTTGCGATGTTTGGCAAGGTTGACTGAATGAAGAAATGCATATTGGCCATTTTTGCATACCTTGCCCTTGTTGTGGTCCATCATCACACCTGCATCCACTGTTTTGTCAGGAAGGTTCTCAAGCGCCTCCTTGTGGGGACTCCGTGCCTCATGGTCCACTCTCCAAGTGAGGTTCTCGATTCCTTCTGCCCGCTCTTCAGCTCATAAGGCTTATGAAAAAAAAGGAACTTCTGGGCTGGAGAGATGGCTTAGGTTTAAAGCGCCTGCCTCCTAACCCTCAGAACACTGGTTCCAATATCCTGCTGTTCCAATCTCCAGGTCCCACGTTTAGCCAGATGCAAAGTGACGCAAGGGCGCAATGCCGCACTTGGGCACAAGGGGGCGCGCACATCTGGATTTCGTTCGCAGCAGCTGAGACACTGCTCGCGCGCCCGTCTCTGTCTTCCTCCCTCTCTCTCTCTCTCTATCTCTCTCTGTCTCTCTCTGTGTCTCTCTCCAAAAAAATAAGATAAAATAAAAAGTTTTTTAAAAAGGATTTACTGTAGATGCGTATGGGTTTAAGATGCCCCCATTTTTTTTCCTTTGGGGACTTGGGACACTCCACCATGTCTGCTGAGTTACCAGAAGCGTGAGCCTCAGGCAGAAAGGGTGCTCAAAACTCCTACCGAATATCTCAAATCCTCTGTCAGTTCTGGAGGTCCCAGACAGATGTGAGCAGATGACTCAGGTGCTTGTCAGGAGCCCCGTTTTTCTTCCATGCAAAGAGTCCCTGGAACACCCAGGCCTTCTCCTGGCCCATCCGGATGATTGATTGTTTGATTGGTTGATTGATTTCTCAGAAGCAGAAGAAGATGGAGAGGGAGAGAGAATGGACGCGGCAGGGCCCTCAGGCAATACAAATGAACTCCAGATGCATGTGCCACCATGTGCATCTGGCTAAGTTGGGATGTGGGGAATCGAACCTGGCTCTTTTGGCTTTGCAAGCAAATGCCTTAACCACTAAGCCTTCGCTCCAGCCCTTCTATATTTTATTTATTTATGTTTTGGTTTTGAGAGGTAGGGTCTCACTGTAGGTCAGGCTGACCTGGAAGTCACATTCTCTCTCTCTCTCTCTCTCTCTCTCTCTCTCTCTCTCTCTCTGTCTCTGTCTAACACCTTCTATCTCTCCTATAAATAATAAAAATAATAAAATGAAGTAATAATAAAAATAAAAAAATAATAAAATATATCTATGGTGGCGCTCACGCCTTTCATCCCAGCAGCACAAGGAGGGAGGCAGAGAGTCAGGAGCGTCATGGCTGAGTTCGAGGCCATCCTGAGACGACAGGCTGAATTCCACCTCAGCCTGGGCTAGAGCCAGTCCTACCTGGAAAACCAAGACAACCCCCCAAAACCACAGAAATAAATGTAACATCTACCCTAAGTACATTGTCATGCAGCCAAAAGCACGAGGAGGTGTTTGGAGCATGATATAGATGTATGTATATATACACACACACACACACACACACACACACATATATTATGTATACTATGTGTTCATTTTATGTATTATACATTATTCAGAATATGCATGAATATATATTTAAATTTATATATAAAATTATATGTAAATATGTGAGTTCATATACGAATATACATGAAAATTTATACATATATCAAATATATAAAAATATATGTGATATATATTTACATATTGACATGTATAAAATATAATTACATGTATTATAGATTATTATGTTTATTTATACTATGTAATATATACATATACAGCTATATATAATTATATGAAAATATATGAATTTTTATATATATATCATAATAGCATTAGGTTTAAGGCCATATTTAAATTTATATCCATAAATACATACATACACAAACATATATATATAATTTTCGGGAGGGGGGGTTGCCAGGTAATGACTGGCTGTAGCCCTGGCTGACACAGAATTCACTGCGGCATCTCAGGCTGGCCTTGAACTCACAGCCAGGACCCTTCTAACATGTACTTATTCACCATTGGTTTCCAGGAAAAGTGAGAATAACTTCTAAGAAGTATCAATTTCAGAATTAAATCCTTCTAATGTCCTAACATACATACTAAGTGCCAGCGAGCATTCTCTGCATCTCAGTTGAAGGGAGGCTTCTATGATGTCGTCTTTTCACGTGATGACACCAGGTGACACTGGCCTTGTGTGTCTGTGGAATTTTCTTTCCCAGGAGATCTTCTGGAAAGTTTCTGAAACCAACTCTGAATTTTCTCTATCATGACAAACGCCTGCATAACCATCTGTGTGTCTCCTGCAGAGATAGAGCAACAGGGTTTTTCTGTCATTTTCAAAGATTATCGAGTCCTCTCCTTAGCAGGACCCAATAGACCTTTGCCAAACTTGTTGTATGTAATCGCTCAGCTTACAACTATTCCCGGCATTTAGGCTATGTAAAGTCAAAGCTTCAGTCTGTTTCGATCATAATTTATTTGATTTATTGTACAGTTTAGTTTTTCTTTCTTTCTCTCTTGCTTGCTTGCTTGCGTCTTTGCTTTCTGTCTTTCTTCCTTCCTTTCTTTTCTTCCTTTCTTTCTGTATTTTTCTTTTGTTATTTATGCTTTGCGATGTTTGGCAAGGTTGACTGAATGAAGAAATGCATATTGGCCATTTTTGCATACCTTGCCCTTGTTGTGGTCCATCATCACACCTGCATCCACTGTTTTGTCAGGAAGGTTCTCAAGCGCCTCCTTGTGGGGACTCCGTGCCTCATGGTCCACTCTCCAAGTGAGGTTCTCGATTCCTTCTGCCCGCTCTTCAGCTCATAAGGCTTATGAAAAAAAAGGAACTTCTGGGCTGGAGAGATGGCTTAGGGTTTAAGGCGCCTGCCTCCTAACCCTCAGAACACTGGTTCCAATATCCTGCTGTTCCAATCTCCAGGTCCCACGTTTAGCCAGATGCAAAGTGACGCAAGGGCGCAATGCCGCACTTGGGCACAAGGGGCGCGCACATCTGGATTTCGTTCTCGCAGCAGCTGAGACACTGCTCGCGCGCCCCGTCTCTGTCTTCCTCCTCTCTCTCTCTCTCTCTATCTCTCTGTCTCTCTCTGTGTCTCTCTCCAAAAAAATAAGATAAAATAAAAGTTTTTTAAAAGGATTTACTGTAGATGCGTATGGGTTTAAGATGCCCCCATTTTTTTCCTTTGGGGACTTGGGACACTCCACCATGTCTGCTGAGTTACCAGAAGCGTGAGCCTCAGGCAGAAAGGGTGCTCAAAACTCCTACCGAATATCTCAAATCCTCTGTCAGTTCTGGAGGTCCCAGACAGATGTGAGCAGATGACTCAGGTGCTTGTCAGGAGCCCCGTTTTCTTCCATGCAAAGAGTCCCTGAACACCCAGGCCTTCTCCTGGCCCATCCGGATGATTGATTGTTTGATTGGTTGATTGATTTCTCAGAAGCAGAAGAAGATGGAGAGGGAGAGAGATGGACGCGCAGGGCCCTCAGGCAATACAAATGAACTCCAGATGCATGTGCCACCATGTGCATCTGGCTGGGTTGGGATGTGGGAATCGAACCTGGCTCTTTGGCTTTGCAAGCAAATGCCTTAACCACTAAGCCTTCGCTCCAGCCCTTCTATATTTTATTTATTTATGTTTTGGTTTTGAGAGGTAGGGTCTCACTGTAGGTCAGGCTGACCTGGAAGTCACATTCTCTCTCTCTCTCTCTCTCTCTCTGTCTCTGTCTAACACCTTCTATCTCTCCTATAAATAATAAAAATAATAAAATGAAGTAATAATAAAAATAAAAAAATAATAAAATATATCTATGGTGGCGCTCACGCCTTTCATCCCAGCAGCACAAGGAGGGAGGCAGAGAGTCAGGAGCGTCATGGCTGAGTTCGAGGCCATCCTGAGACGACAGGCTGAATTCCACCTCAGCCTGGGCTAGAGCCAGTCCTACCTGGAAAACCAAGACAACCCCCCAAAACCACAGAAATAAATGTAACATCTACCCTAAGTACATTGTCATGCAGCCAAAAGCACGAGGAGGTGTTTGGAGCATGATATAGATGTATGTATATACACACACACACACACACACACACACACACATATATTATGTATACTATGTGTTCATTTTATGTATTATACATTATTCAGAATATGCATGAATATATATTTAAATTTATATATAAAATTATATGTAAATATGTGAGTTCATATACGAATATACATGAAAATTTATACATATATCAAATATATAAAAATATATGTGATATATATTTACATATTGACATGTATAAAATATAATTACATGTATTATAGATTATTATGTTATTTATACTATGTAATATATACATATACAGCTATATATAATTATATGAAAATATATGAATTTTTATATATATATCATAATAGCATTAGGTTTAAGGCCATATTTAAATTTATATCCATAAATACATACATACACAAACATATATATATAATTTTTCGGGGGTTGCCAGGTAATGACTGGCTGTAGCCCTGGCTGACACAGAATTCACTGGTTGCATCTCAGGCTGGCCTTGAACTCACAGCCAGGACCCTTCTAACATGTACTTATTCACCATTGGTTTCAGGAAAAGTGAGAATAACTTCTAAGAAGTATCAATTTCAGAATTAAATCCTTCTAATGTCCTAACATACATACTAAGTGCCAGCGAGCATTCTCTGCATCTCAGTTGAAGGGAGGCTTCTATGATGTCGTCTTTTCACGTGATGACACCAGGTGACACTGGCCTTGTGTGTCTGTGGAATTTTCTTTCCCAGGAGATCTTCTGGAAAGTTTCTGAAACCAACTCTGAATTTTCTCTATCATGACAAACGCCTGCATAACCATCTGTGTGTCTCCTGCAGAGATAGAGCAACAGGGTTTTTCTGTCATTTTCAAAGATTATCGAGTCCTCTCCTTAGCAGGACCCAATAGACCTTTGCCAAACTTGTTGTATGTAATCGCTCAGCTTACAACTATTCCCGGCATTTAGGCTATGTAAAGTCAAAGCTTCAGTCTGTTTCGATCATAATTTATTTGATTTATTGTACAGTTTAGTTTTTCTTTCTTTCTCTCTTGCTTGCTTGCTTGCGTCTTTGCTTTCTGTCTTTCTTCCTTCCTTTCTTTTCTTCCTTTCTTTCTGTATTTTTTCTTTTTGTTATTTATGCTTTATTTATGTTTGGCAAGGTTGACTGAATGAAGAAATGCATATTGGCCATTTTTGCATACCTTGCCCTTGTTGTGGTCCATCATCACACCTGCATCCACTGTTTTGTCAGGAAGGTTCTCAAGCGCCTCCTTGTGGGGACTCCGTGCCTCATGGTCCACTCTCCAAGTGAGGTTCTCGATTCCTTCTGCCCGCTCTTCAGCTCATAAGGCTTATGAAAAAAAAGGAACTTCTGGGCTGGAGAGATGGCTTAGGGTTTAAGGCGCCTGCCTCCTAACCCTCAGAACACTGGTTCCAATATCCTGCTGTTCCAATCTCCAGGTCCCACGTTTAGCCAGATGCAAAGTGACGCAAGGGCGCAATGCCGCACTTGGGCACAAGGGGGCGCGCACATCTGGATTTCGTTCGCAGCAGCTGAGACACTGCTCGCGCGCCCGTCTCTGTCTTCCTCCCTCTCTCTCTCTCTCTATCTCTCTCTGTCTCTCTCTGTGTCTCTCTCCAAAAAAATAAGATAAAATAAAAAGTTTTTTAAAAAGGATTTACTGTAGATGCGTATGGGTTTAAGATGCCCCCATTTTTTTTCCTTTGGGGACTTGGGACACTCCACCATGTCTGCTGAGTTACCAGAAGCGTGAGCCTCAGGCAGAAAGGGTGCTCAAAACTCCTACCGAATATCTCAAATCCTCTGTCAGTTCTGGAGGTCCCAGACAGATGTGAGCAGATGACTCAGGTGCTTGTCAGGAGCCCCGTTTTTCTTCCATGCAAAGAGTCCCTGGAACACCCAGGCCTTCTCCTGGCCCATCCGGATGATTGATTGTTTGATTGGTTGATTGATTTCTCAGAAGCAGAAGAAGATGGAGAGGGAGAGAGAATGGACGCGGCAGGGCCCTCAGGCAATACAAATGAACTCCAGATGCATGTGCCACCATGTGCATCTGGCTAAGTTGGGATGTGGGGAATCGAACCTGGCTCTTTTGGCTTTGCAAGCAAATGCCTTAACCACTAAGCCTTCGCTCCAGCCCTTCTATATTTTATTTATTTATGTTTTGGTTTTGAGAGGTAGGGTCTCACTGTAGGTCAGGCTGACCTGGAAGTCACATTCTCTCTCCCTCTCCCTCTGTCTCTGTCTGACACCATCTATCTCTCCTATAAGTAATAAAAATAAGAACATGAAGTAATAATAATAATAATAAAATAAAATATATCTATGGTGGCGCTCACGCCTTTCTTCCCAGCAGCATTAAGAGGGAGGCAGAGAGTGAGGAGGGTCGTGGCTGTGAGTTCGAGGCCACCCTGAGACGACAGAGTAAATTCCAGCTCAGCCTGGGCTAGAGCCAGTCCTACCTGGAAAACCAAGACAACCCCAAAAACCAAAGAAATAAATGTAACATCTACCCTAAGTAAGTGTCATGCAGCCAAAAGCAGGAGAAGGTGTATAGAGCATGATATATACATATATATATGTACACACACACACATACAGACACACACAGACACTCAGTCACACACACACACACACACACATATATAAATACTGTATACTATGTATTTATTTTA
>JAEOAD010000804.1:0-65265 GCA_036365145.1 Orientallactaga sibirica | reverse complement strand
CTACAGAGTGTAGATCACAACAAGTTCAAACTCTCTAGTACAAAGAGTGTAGATCACAGCAAGTTCAAACTCTCCTAGTTTGTACAACTTAACAAGTTGTAGAATATGCTAGTTTCGCTTTGTTTCTAATGTAGTTTGGTAAGAAAAGAAACCTCTTCATTGCCAAACACTCTACTGTGCGAAATAAGCTTGTTCAGCTCTAGGAATGAGCTGCTTTTCTACAAAGAGTGTAGATCACAGCAAGTTCAAACTCTCTAGTTTGTACAACTTAACAAGTTGTAGAATATGCTAGTTTCGCTTTGTTTCTAATGTAGTTTGGTAAGAAAAGAAACCTCTTCATTGCCAAACACTCTACTGTGCGAAATAAGCTTGTTCAGCTCTAGGAATGAGCTGCTTTTCTACAAAGAGTGTAGATCACAGCAAGTTCAAACTCTCCTAGTTTGTACAACTTAACAAGTTGTAGAATATGCTAGTTTTTTTTTTTTCTAATGTAGTTTGGTAAAAAAGAAACCTCTTCATTGCCAAACACTCTACTGTGCGAAATAAGCTTGTTCAGCTCTAGGAATGAGCTGCTTTTCTACAAAGAGTGTAGATCACAGCAAGTTCAAACTCTCTAGTTTGTACAACTTAACAAGTTGTAGAATATGCTAGTTTCTTTTTTTTCTAATGTAGTTTGGTAAGAAAAGAAACCTCTTCATTGCCAAACACTCTACTGTGCGAAATAAGCTTGTTCAGCTCTAGGAATGAGCTGCTTTTCTACAAAGAGTGTAGATCACAGCAAGTTCAAACTCTCCTAGTTTGTACAACTTAACAAGTTGTAGAATATGCTAGTTTCGCTTTGTTTCTAATGTAGTTTGGTAAGAAAAGAAACCTCTTCATTGCCAAACACTCTTGTGCGAAATAAGCTTGTTCAGCTCTAGGAATGAGCTGCTTTTCTACAAAGAGTGTAGATCACAGCAAGTTCAAACTCTCCTAGTTTGTACAACTTAACAAGTTGTAGAATATGCTAGTTTCGCTTTGTTTCTAATGTAGTTTGGTAAGAAAAGAAACCTCTTCATTGCCAAACACTCTACTGTGCGAAATAAGCTTGTTCAGCTCTAGGAATGAGCTGCTTTTCTACAAAGAGTGTAGATCACAGCAAGTTCAAACTCTCTAGTTTGTACAACTTAACAAGTTGTAGAATATGCTAGTTTCGCTTTGTTTCTAATGTAGTTTGGTAAGAAAAGAAACCTCTTCATTGCCAACACTCTCTACTGTGAAAAATAAGCTTGTTCAGCTCTAGGAATGAGCTGCTTTTCTACAAAGAGTGTAGATCACAGCAAGTTCAAACTCTCTAGTTTTGTACAACTTAACAAGTTGTAGAATATGCTAGTTTCGCTTTGTTTCTAATGTAGTTTGGTAAGAAAAGAAACCTCTTCATTGCCAAACACTCTACTGTGCGAAATAAGCTTGTTCAGCTCTAGGAATGAGCTGCTTTTCTACAAAGAGTGTAGATCACAGCAAGTTCAAACTCTCTAGTTTGTACAACAACAAGTTGTAGAATATGCTAGTTTCGTTTTGTTTCTAATGTAGTTTGGTAAGAAAAGAAACCTCTTCATTGCCAAACACTCTACTGTGCGAAATAAGCTTGTTCAGCTCTAGGAATGAGCTGCTTTTCTACAAAGAGTGTAGATCACAGCAAGTTCAAACTCTCTAGTTTGTACAACTTAACAAGTTGTAGAATATGCTAGTTTCGCTTTGTTTCTAATGTAGTTTGGTAAGAAAAGAAACCTCTTCATTGCCAAACACTCTACTGTGCGAAATAAGCTTGTTCAGCTCTAGGAATGAGCTGCTTTTCTACAAAGTGTAGATCACAGCAAGTTCAAACTCTCCTAGTTTGTACAACTTAACAAGTTGTAGAATATGCTAGTTTCGCTTTGTTTCTAATGTAGTTTGGTAAGAAAAGAAACCTCTTCATTGCCAAACACTCTACTGTGCGAAATAAGCTTGTTCAGCTCTAGGAATGAGCTGCTTTTCTACAAAGAGTGTAGATCACAGCAAGTTCAAACTCTCTAGTTTGTACAACTTAACAAGTTGTAGAATATGCTAGTTTCGTTTGTTTCTAATGTAGTTTGTAAGAAAAAAGAAACCTCTTCATTGCCAAACACTCTACTGTGCGAAATAAGCTTGTTCAGCTCTAGGAATGAGCTGCTTTTCTACAAAGAGTGTAGATCACAGCAAGTTCAAACTCTCCTAGTTTGTACAACTTAACAAGTTGTAGAATATGCTAGTTTCTTTTGTTTCTAATGTAGTTTGGTAAGAAAAGAAACCTCTTCATTGCCAAACACTCTACTGTGCGAAATAAAAGCTTGTTCAGCTCTAGGAATGAGCTGCTTTTCTACAAAGAGTGTAGATCACAGCAAGTTCAAACTCTCTAGTTTGTACAACTTAACAAGTTGTAGAATATGCTAGTTTCGCTTTGTTTCTAATGTAGTTTGGTAAGAAAAGAAACCTCTTCATTGCCAAACACTCTACTGTGCGAAATAAGCTTGTTCAGCTCTAGGAATGAGCTGCTTTTCTACAAAGAGTGTAGATCACAGCAAGTTCAAACTCTCTAGTTTGTACAACTTAACAAGTTGTAGAATATGCTAGTTTCGCTTTGTTTCTAATGTAGTTTGGTAAGAAAAGAAACCTCTTCATTGCCAAACACTCTACTGTGCGAAATAAACATTTCAGCTCTAGGAATGAGCTGCTTTTCTACAAAGAGTGTAGATCACAGCAAGTTCAAACTCTCCTAGTTTGTACAACTTAACAAGTTGTAGAATATGCTAGTTTCGCTTTGTTTCTAATGTAGTTTGGTAAGAAAAGAAACCTCTTCATTGCCAAACACTCTACTGTGCGAAATAAGCTTGTTCAGCTCTAGGAATGAGCTGCTTTTCTACAAAGAGTGTAGATCACAGCAAGTTCAAACTCTCCTAGTTTGTACAACTTAACAAGTTGTAGAATATGCTAGTTTCGCTTTGTTTCTAATGTAGTTTGGTAAGAAAAGAAACCTCTTCATTGCCAAACACTCTACTGTGCGAAAATAAGCTTGTTCAGCTCTAGGAATGAGCTGCTTTTCTACAAAGAGTGTAGATCACAGCAAGTTCAAACTCTCTAGTTTGTACAACTTAACAAGTTGTAGAATATGCTAGTTTCGCTTTGTTTCTAATGTAGTTTGGTAAGAAAAGAACCTCTTCATTGCCAAACACTCTACTGTGTGAAAATAAGCTTGTTCAGCTCTAGGAATGAGCTGCTTTTCTACAAGAGTGTAGATCACAGCAAGTTCAAACTCTCCTAGTTTGTACAACTTAACAAGTTGTAGAATATGCTAGTTTCGCTTTGTTTCTAATGTAGTTTGGTAAGAAAAGAAACCTCTTCATTGCCAAACACTCTACTGTGCGAAATAAGCTTGTTCAGCTCTAGGAATGAGCTGCTTTTCTACAAAGAGTGTAGATCACAGCAAGTTCAAACTCTCTAGTTTGTACAACTTAACAAGTTGTAGAATATGCTAGTTTCGCTTTGTTTCTAATGTAGTTTGGTAAGAAAAGAAACCTCTTCATTGCCAAACACTCTACTGTGCGAAATAAGCTTGTTCAGCTCTCTAGGAATGAGCTGCTTTTCTACAAAGAGTGTAGATCACAGCAAGTTCAAACTCTCTAGTTTGTACAACTTAACAAGTTGTAGAATATGCTAGTTTCGCTTTGTTTCTAATGTAGTTTGGTAAGAAAAGAAACCTCTTCATTGCCAAACACTCTACTGTGCGAAATAAGCTTGTTCAGCTCTAGGAATGAGCTGCTTTTCTACAAAGTGTAGATCACAGCAAGTTCAAACTCTCTAGTTTGTACAACTTAACAAGTTGTAGAATATGCTAGTTTCGCTTTGTTTCTAATGTAGTTTTGGTAAGAAAAGAAACCTCTTCATTGCCAAACACTCTACTGTGCGAAATAAAGCTTGTTCAGCTCTAGGAATGAGCTGCTTTTCTACAAAGAGTGTAGATCACAGCAAGTTCAAACTCTCCTAGTTTGTACAACTTAACAAGTTGTAGAATATGCTAGTTTCGCTTTGTTTCTAATGTAGTTTGGTAAGAAAAGAAACCTCTTCATTGCCAAACACTCTACTGTGCGAAATAAGCTTGTTCAGCTCTAGGAATGAGCTGCTTTTCTACAAAGAGTGTAGATCACAGCAAGTTCAAACTCTCCTAGTTTGTACAACTTAACAAGTTGTAGAATATGCTAGTTTCGCTTTGTTTCTAATGTAGTTTGGTAAGAAAAGAAACCTCTCTTCATTGCCAAACACTCTACTGTGCGAAAATAAGCTTGTTCAGCTCTAGGAATGAGCTGCTTTTCTACAAAGAGTGTAGATCACAGCAAGTTCAAACTCTCCTAGTTTGTACAACTTAACAAGTTGTAGAATATGCTAGTTTCTTTTGTTTTCTAATGTAGTTTGGTAAGAAAAAAAACCTCTTCATTGCCAAACACTCTACTGTGCGAAATAAGCTTGTTCAGCTCTAGGAATGAGCTGCTTTTCTACAAAGAGTGTAGATCACAGCAAGTTCAAACTCTCTAGTTTGTACAACTTAACAAGTTGTAGAATATGCTAGTTTCGCTTTGTTTCTAATGTAGTTTGGTAAGAAAAGAAACCTCTTCATTGCCAAACACTCTACTGTGCGAAATAAGCTTGTTCAGCTCTAGGAATGAGCTGCTTTTCTACAAAGAGTGTAGATCACAGCAAGTTCAAACTCTCCTAGTTTGTACAACATAACAAGTTGTAGAATATGCTAGTTTCGCTTTGTTTCTAATGTAGTTTGGTAAGAAAAGAAACCTCTTCATTGCCAAACACTCTACTGTGCGAAATAAGCTTGTTCAGCTCTAGGAATGAGCTGCTTTTCTACAAAGAGTGTAGATCACAGCAAGTTCAAACTCTCTAGTTTGTACAACTTAACAAGTTGTAGAATATGCTAGTTTCGCTTTGTTTCTAATGTAGTTTGGTAAGAAAAGAAACCTCTTCATTGCCAAACACTCTACTGTGCGAAATAAGCTTGTTCAGCTCTAGGAATGAGCTGCTTTTCTACAAAGAGTGTAGATCACAGCAAGTTCAAACTCTCCTAGTTTGTACAACTTAACAAGTTGTAGAATATGCTAGTTTCGCTTTGTTTCTAATGTAGTTTGGTAAGAAAAGAAACCTCTTCATTGCCAAACACTCTACTGTGCGAAATAAGCTTGTTCAGCTCTAGGAATGAGCTGCTTTTCTACAAAGAGTGTAGATCACAGCAAGTTCAAACTCTCTAGTTTGTACAACTTAACAAGTTGTAGAATATGCTAGTTTCTTTGTTTCTAATGTAGTTTGGTAAAAAGAAACCTCTTCATTGCCAAACACTCTACTGTGCGAAATAAGCTTGTTCAGCTCTAGGAATGAGCTGCTTTTCTACAAAGAGTGTAGATCACAGCAAGTTCAAACTCTCTAGTTTTGTACAACTTAACAAGTTGTAGAATATGCTAGTTTCGCTTTGTTTCTAATGTAGTTTGGTAAGAAAAGAAACCTCTTCATTGCCAAACACTCTACTGTGCGAAATAAGCTTGTTCAGCTCTAGGAATGAGCTGCTTTTCTACAAAGAGTGTAGATCACAGCAAGTTCAAACTCTCCTAGTTTGTACAACTTAACAAGTTGTAGAATATGCTAGTTTCGCTTTGTTTCTAATGTAGTTTGGTAAGAAAAGAAACCTCTTCATTGCCAAACACTCTACTGTGCGAAATAAGCTTGTTCAGCTCTAGGAATGAGCTGCTTTTCTACAAAGAGTGTAGATCACAGCAAGTTCAAACTCTCTAGTTTGTACAACAACAAGTTGTAGAATATGCTAGTTTCGCTTTGTTTCTAATGTAGTTTGGTAAGAAAAGAAACCTCTTCATTGCCAAACACTCTACTGTGCGAAAAAAGCTTGTTCAGCTCTAGGAATGAGCTGCTTTTCTACAAAGAGTGTAGATCACAGCAAGTTCAAACTCTCTAGTTTGTACAACTTAACAAGTTGTAGAATATGCTAGTTTCGCTTTGTTTCTAATGTAGTTTGGTAAGAAAAGAAACCTCTTCATTGCCAAACACTCTACTGTGCGAAATAAGCTTGTTCAGCTCTAGGAATGAGCTGCTTTTCTACAAAGAGTGTAGATCACAGCAAGTTCAAACTCTCCTAGTTTGTACAACTTAACAAGTTGTAGAATATGCTAGTTTCGCTTTGTTTCTAATGTAGTTTGGTAAGAAAAGAAACCTCTTCATTGCCAAACACTCTACTGTGCGAAAAAAGCTTGTTCAGCTCTAGGAATGAGCTGCTTTTCTACAAAGAGTGTAGATCACAGCAAGTTCAAACTCCTCTAGTTTGTACAACTTAACAAGTTGTAGAATATGCTAGTTTCGCTTTGTTTCTAATGTAGTTTGGTAAGAAAAGAAACCTCTTCATTGCCAAACACTCTACTGTGCGAAATAAGCTTGTTCAGCTCTAGGAATGAGCTGCTTTTCTACAAAGAGTGTAGATCACAGCAAGTTCAAACTCTCCTAGTTTGTACAACTTAACAAGTTGTAGAATATGCTAGTTTCGTTTCGTTTCTAATGTAGTTTGGTAAGAAAAGAAACCTCTTCATTGCCAAACACTCTACTGTGCGAAATAAGCTTGTTCAGCTCTAGGAATGAGCTGCTTTTCTACAAAGAGTGTAGATCACAGCAAGTTCAAACTCTCCTAGTTTGTACAACTTAACAAGTTGTAGAATATGCTAGTTTCGCTTTGTTTCTAATGTAGTTTGGTAAGAAAAGAAACCTCTTCATTGCCAAACACTCTACTGTGCGAAATAAGCTTGTTCAGCTCTAGGAATGAGCTGCTTTTCTACAAAGAGTGTAGATCACAGCAAGTTCAAACTCTCTAGTTTGTACAACTTAACAAGTTGTAGAATATGCTAGTTTCTTTTGTTTCTAATGTAGTTTGGTAAGAAAAAACCTCTTCATTGCCAAACACTCTACTGTGCGAAATAAGCTTGTTCAGCTCTAGGAATGAGCTGCTTTTCTACAAAGAGTGTAGATCACAGCAAGTTCAAACTCTCCTAGTTTGTACAACTTAACAAGTTGTAGAATATGCTAGTTTCGCTTTGTTTCTAATGTAGTTTGGTAAGAAAAGAAACCTCTTCATTGCCAAACACTCTACTGTGCGAAATAAGCTTGTTCAGCTCTAGGAATGAGCTGCTTTTCTACAAAGAGTGTAGATCACAGCAAGTTCAAACTCTCTAGTTTGTACA
Organism: Orientallactaga sibirica; assembly: GCA_036365145.1. Taxonomy (NCBI): domain Eukaryota; kingdom Metazoa; phylum Chordata; class Mammalia; order Rodentia; family Dipodidae; genus Orientallactaga; species Orientallactaga sibirica. The sequence continues at coordinate 57,970 of JAEOAD010000804.1, read as the reverse complement.
ACTTAACAAGTTGTAGAATATGCTAGTTTCGCTTTGTTTCTAATGTAGTTTGGTAAGAAAAGAAACCTCTTCATTGCCAAACACTCTACTGTGCGAAATAAGCTTGTTCAGCTCTAGGAATGAGCTGCTTTTCTACAAAGAGTGTAGATCACAGCAAGTTCAAACTCTCTAGTTTGTACAACTTAACAAGTTGTAGAATATGCTAGTTTCGCTTTGTTTCTAATGTAGTTTGGTAAGAAAAGAAACCTCTTCATTGCCAAACACTCTACTGTGCGAAATAAGCTTGTTCAGCTCTAGGAATGAGCTGCTTTTCTACAAAGAGTGTAGATCACAGCAAGTTCAAACTCTCCTAGTTTGTACAACTTAACAAGTTGTAGAATATGCTAGTTTCGCTTTGTTTCTAATGTAGTTTGGTAAGAAAAGAAACCTCTTCATTGCCAAACACTCTACTGTGCGAAATAAGCTTGTTCAGCTCTAGGAATGAGCTGCTTTTCTACAAAGAGTGTAGATCACAGCAAGTTCAAACTCTCTAGTTTGTACAACTTAACAAGTTGTAGAATATGCTAGTTTCGCTTTGTTTCTAATGTAGTTTGGTAAGAAAAGAAACCTCTTCATTGCCAAACACTCTACTGTGCGAAATAAAGCTTGTTCAGCTCTAGGAATGAGCTGCTTTTCTACAAAGAGTGTAGATCACAGCAAGTTCAAACTCTCTAGTTTGTACAACTTAACAAGTTGTAGAATATGCTAGTTTCGTTTTGTTTCTAATGTAGTTTGGTAAGAAAAGAAACCTCTTCATTGCCAAACACTCTACTGTGCGAAATAAGCTTGTTCAGCTCTAGGAATGAGCTGCTTTTCTACAAAGAGTGTAGATCACAGCAAGTTCAAACTCTCCTAGTTTGTACAACTTAACAAGTTGTAGAATATGCTAGTTTCTTTTGTTTCTAATGTAGTTTGGTAAGAAAAGAAACCTCTTCATTGCCAAACACTCTACTGTGCGAAATAAGCTTGTTCAGCTCTAGGAATGAGCTGCTTTTCTACAAAGTGTGTAGATCACAGCAAGTTCAAACTCTCTAGTTTGTACAACTTAACAAGTTGTAGAATATGCTAGTTTCGTTTTGTTTCTAATGTAGTTTGGTAAGAAAAGAAACCTCTTCATTGCCAAACACTCTACTGTGCGAAAATAAGCTTGTTCAGCTCTAGGAATGAGCTGCTTTTCTAAAAAGAGTGTAGATCACAGCAAGTTCAAACTCTCCTAGTTTGTACAACTTAACAAGTTGTAGAATATGCTAGTTTCGCTTTGTTTCTAATGTAGTTTGGTAAGAAAAAACCTCTTCATTGCCAAACACTCTACTGTGCGAAATAAGCTTGTTCAGCTCTAGGAATGAGCTGCTTTTCTACAAAGTGTAGATCACAGCAAGTTCAAACTCTCTAGTTTGTACAACTTAACAAGTTGTAGAATATGCTAGTTTCGCTTTGTTTCTAATGTAGTTTGGTAAGAAAAGAAACCTCTTCATTGCCAAACACTCTACTGTGCGAAAAAAGCTTGTTCAGCTCTAGGAATGAGCTGCTTTTCTACAAAGAGTGTAGATCACAGCAAGTTCAAACTCTCTAGTTTGTACAACTTAACAAGTTGTAGAATATGCTAGTTTCGCTTTGTTTCTAATGTAGTTTGGTAAGAAAAAAAACCTCTTTCATTGCCAAACACTCTACTGTGCGAAATAAAAGCTTGTTCAGCTCTAGGAATGAGCTGCTTTTCTACAAAGAGTGTAGATCACAGCAAGTTCAAACTCTCTAGTTTGTACAACTTAACAAGTTGTAGAATATGCTAGTTTCGCTTTGTTTCTAATGTAGTTTGGTAAGAAAAAGAAACCTCTTCATTGCCAAACACTCTACTGTGTGAAATAAGCTTGTTCAGCTCTAGGAATGAGCTGCTTTTCTACAAAGAGTGTAGATCACAGCAAGTTCAAACTCTCCTAGTTTGTACAACTTAACAAGTTGTAGAATATGCTAGTTTCGCTTTGTTTCTAATGTAGTTTGGTAAGAAAAGAAACCTCTTCATTGCCAAACACTCTACTGTGCGAAATAAACTTGTTCAGCTCTAGGAATGAGCTGCTTGCTTTTCTACAAAGAGTGTAGATCACAGCAAGTTCAAACTCTCTAGTTTGTACAACTTAACAAGTTGTAGAATATGCTAGTTTCGCTTTGTTTCTAATGTAGTTTGGTAAGAAAAGAAACCTCTTCATTGCCAAACACTCTACTGTGCGAAATAAAGCTTGTTCAGCTCTAGGAATGAGCTGCTTTTCTACAAAGAGTGTAGATCACAGCAAGTTCAAACTCTCTAGTTTGTACAACTTAACAAGTTGTAGAATATGCTAGTTTCGCTTTGTTTCTAATGTAGTTTGGTAAGAAAAGAAACCTCTTCATTGCCAAACACTCTACTGTGCTGTGCGAAATAAAGCTTGTTCAGCTCTAGGAATGAGCTGCTTTTCTACAAAGTGTAGATCACAGCAAGTTCAAACTCTCTAGTTTGTACAACTTAACAAGTTGTAGAATATGCTAGTTTCGCTTTGTTTCTAATGTAGTTTGGTAAGAAAAGAAACCTCTTCATTGCCAAACACTCTACTGTGGAAATAAGCTTGTTCAGCTCTAGGAATGAGCTGCTTTTCTACAAAGAGTGTAGATCACAGCAAGTTCAAACTCTCCTAGTTTGTACAACTTAACAAGTTGTAGAATATGCTAGTTTCGCTTTGTTTCTAATGTAGTTTGGTAAGAAAAGAAACCCCTTCATTGCCAAACACTCTACTGTGCGAAATAAGCTTGTTCAGCTCTAGGAATGAGCTGCTTTTCTACAAAGAGTGTAGATCACAGCAAGTTCAAACTCTCTAGTTTGTACAACTTAACAAGTTGTAGAATATGCTAGTTTTCGCTTTGTTTCTAATGTAGTTTGGTAAGAAAAGAAACCTCTTCATTGCCAAACACTCTACTGTGCGAAATAAGCTTGTTCAGCTCTAGGAATGAGCTGCTTTTCTACAAAGAGTGTAGATCACAGCAAGTTCAAACTCTCCTAGTTTGTACAACTTAACAAGTTGTAGAATATGCTAGTTTCGCTTTGTTTCTAATGTAGTTTGGTAAGAAAAAGAAACCTCTTCATTGCCAAACACTCTACTGTGCGAAATAAGCTTGTTCAGCTCTAGGAATGAGCTGCTTTTCTACAAAGAGTGTAGATCACAGCAAGTTCAAACTCTCTAGTTTGTACAACTTAACAAGTTGTAGAATATGCTAGTTTCGCTTTGTTTCTAATGTAGTTTGGTAAGAAAAGAAACCTCTTCATTGCCAAACACTCTACTGTGCGAAATAAGCTTGTTCAGCTCTAGGAATGAGCTGCTTTTCTACAAAGAGTGTAGATCACAGCAAGTTCAAACTCTCTAGTTTGTACAACTTAACAAGTTGTAGAATATGCTAGTTTCGCTTTGTTTCTAATGTAGTTTGGTAAGAAAAGAAACCTCTTCATTGCCAAACACTCTACTGTGCGAAATAAGCTTGTTCAGCTCTAGGAATGAGCTGCTTTTCTACAAAGAGTGTAGATCACAGCAAGTTCAAACTCTCTAGTTTGTACAACTTAACAAGTTGTAGAATATGCTAGTTTTTAGCTTTGTTTTGTTTCTAATGTAGTTTGTAAGAAAAGAAACCTCTTCATTGCCAAACACTCTACTGTGCGAAATAAGCTTGTTCAGCTCTAGGAATGAGCTGCTTTTCTACAAAGAGTGTAGATCACAGCAAGTTCAAACTCTCTAGTTTGTACAACTTAACAAGTTGTAGAATATGCTAGTTTCGCTTTGTTTCTAATGTAGTTTGGTAAGAAAAAAAACCTCTTCATTGCCAAACACTCTACTGTGCGAAAATAAGCTTGTTCAGCTCTAGGAATGAGCTGCTTTTCTACAAAGAGTGTAGATCACAGCAAGTTCAAACTCTCTAGTTTGTACAACAAACAAGTTGTAGAATATGCTAGTTTCGCTTTGTTTCTAATGTAGTTTGGTAAGAAAAGAAACCTCTTCATTGCCAAACACTCTACTGTGCGAAAATAAGCTTGTTCAGCTCTAGGAATGAGCTGCTTTTCTACAAAGAGTGTAGATCACAGCAAGTTCAAACTCTCCTAGTTTGTACAACAAACAAGTTGTAGAATATGCTAGTTTTCGCTTTGTTTCTAATGTAGTTTGGTAAGAAAAGAAACCTCTTCATTGCCAAACACTCTACTGTGCGAAATAAGCTTGTTCAGCTCTAGGAATGAGCTGCTTTTTTCTTCAAAAAGTGTAGATCACAGCAAGTTCAAACTCTCTAGTTTGTACAACTTAACAAGTTGTAGAATATATGCTAGTTTCGCTTTGTTTCTAATGTAGTTTGGTAAGAAAAGAAACCTCTTCATTGCCAAACACTCTACTGTGCGAAATAAAAGCTTTCAGCTCTAGGAATGAGCTGCTTTTCTACAAAGAGTGTAGATCACAGCAAGTTCAAACTCTCTAGTTTGTACAACAACAAGTTGTAGAATATGCTAGTTTCGTTTTTTTCTTTCTAATGTAGTTTGGTAAGAAAAGAAACCTCTTCATTGCCAAACACTCTACTGTGCGAAATAAGCTTGTTCAGCTCTAGGAATGAGCTGCTTTTCTACAAAGAGTGTAGATCACAGCAAGTTCAAACTCTCTAGTTTGTACAACTTAACAAGTTGTAGAATATGCTAGTTTCGCTTTTGTTTCTAATGTAGTTTGGTAAGAAAAAAGAAACCTCTTCATTGCCAAACACTCTACTGTGCGAAAATAAAGCTTGTTCAGCTCTAGGAATGAGCTGCTTTTCTACAAAGAGTGTAGATCACAGCAAGTTCAAACTCTCTAGTTTGTACAACTTAACAAGTTGTAGAATATGCTAGTTTCGCTTTGTTTCTAATGTAGTTTGGTAAGAAAAGAAACCTCTTCATTGCCAAACACTCTACTGTGCGAAAATAAAGCTTGTTCAGCTCTAGGAATGAGCTGCTTTTCTACAAAGAGTGTAGATCACAGCAAGTTCAAACTCTCTAGTTTGTACAACAACAAGTTGTAGAATATGCTAGTTTCTTTTGTTTCTAATGTAGTTTGGTAAGAAAAGAAACCTCTTCATTGCCAAACACTCTACTGGCGAAATAAACTTGTTCAGCTCTAGGAATGAGCTGCTTTTCTACAAAGAGTGTAGATCACAGCAAGTTCAAACTCTCTAGTTTGTACAACTTAACAAGTTGTAGAATATGCTAGTTTCGTTTTGTTTCTAATGTAGTTTGGTAAGAAAAAAAACCTCTTCATTGCCAAACACTCTACTGTGCGAAATAAGCTTGTTCAGCTCTAGGAATGAGCTGCTTTTCTACAAAGTGTAGATCACAGCAAGTTCAAACTCTCTAGTTTGTACAACTTAACAAGTTGTAGAATATGCTAGTTTCGCTTTGTTTCTAATGTAGTTTGGTAAGAAAAAAACCTCTTCATTGCCAAACACTCTACTGTGCGAAATAAACTTGTTCAGCTCTAGGAATGAGCTGCTTTTCTACAAAGAGTGTAGATCACAGCAAGTTCAAACTCTCTAGTTTGTACAACTTAACAAGTTGTAGAATATGCTAGTTTCTTTTTTTCTAATGTAGTTTGGTAAGAAAAAGAAACCTCTTCATTGCCAAACACTCTACTGTGCGAAATAAGCTTGTTCAGCTCTAGGAATGAGCTGCTTTTCTACAAAGTGTAGATCACAGCAAGTTCAAACTCTCTAGTTTGTACAACTTAACAAGTTGTAGAATATGCTAGTTTCGCTTTGTTTCTAATGTAGTTTGGTAAGAAAAGAAACCTCTTCATTGCCAAACACTCTACTGTGCGAAATAAGCTTGTTCAGCTCTAGGAATGAGCTGCTTTTCTACAAAGAGTGTAGATCACAGCAAGTTCAAACTCTCTAGTTTGTACAACTTAACAAGTTGTAGAATATGCTAGTTTCGCTTTGTTTCTAATGTAGTTTGGTAAGAAAAGAAACCTCTTCATTGCCAAACACTCTACTGTGCGAAATAAACTTGTTCAGCTCTAGGAATGAGCTGCTTTTCTACAAAGAGTGTAGATCACAGCAAGTTCAAACTCTCTAGTTTGTACAACAACAAGTTGTAGAATATGCTAGTTTCGCTTTGTTTTTCTAATGTAGTTTGGTAAAAAAGAAACCTCTTCATTGCCAAACACTCTACTGTGCGAAATAAGCTTGTTCAGCTCTAGGAATGAGCTGCTTTTCTACAAAGTGTAGATCACAGCAAGTTCAAACTCTCTAGTTTGTACAACTTAACAAGTTGTAGAATATGCTAGTTTCGCTTTGTTTGTTTCTAATGTAGTTTGGTAAGAAAAGAAACCTCTTCATTGCCAAACACTCTACTGTGCTGAAATAAGCTTGTTCAGCTCTAGGAATGAGCTGCTTTTCTACAAAGAGTGTAGATCACAGCAAGTTCAAACTCTCTAGTTTGTACAACAAACAAGTTGTAGAATATGCTAGTTTCGCTGTTTTCTAATGTAGTTTGGTAAGAAAAAAACCTTCATTTCATTGCCAACACTCTACTGTGTGCGAAAATAAAAATAAACTGTTCAGCTCTAGGAATGAGCTGCTTTTCTACAAAGAGTGTAGATCACAGCAAGTTCAAACTCTCCTAGTTTGTACAACTTAACAAGTTGTAGAATATGCTAGTTTCGCTTTGTTTCTAATGTAGTTTGGTAAGAAAAAAAACCTCTTCATTGCCAAACACTCTACTGTGCGAAATAAACTTGTTCAGCTCTAGGAGGAATGAGCTGCTTTTCTACAAAGAGTGTAGATCACAGCAAGTTCAAACTCTCTAGTTTGTACAACTTAACAAGTTGTAGAATATGCTAGTTTCGCTTTGTTTCTAATGTAGTTTGGTAAGAAAAAAAACCTCTTCATTGCCAAACACTCTACTGTGAAATAAAAGCTTGTTCAGCTCTAGGAATGAGCTGCTTTTCTACAAAGAGTGTAGATCACAGCAAGTTCAAACTCTCTAGTTTGTACAACAAACAAGTTGTAGAATATGCTAGTTTCGCTTTGTTTCTAATGTAGTTTGGTAAGAAAAAAACCTCTTCATTGCCAAACACTCTACTGTGCGAAAATAAGCTTGTTCAGCTCTAGGAATGAGCTGCTTTTCTAACAAAGTGTAGATCACAGCAAGTTCAAACTCTCTAGTTTGTACAACTTAACAAGTTGTAGAATATGCTAGTTTCGCTTTGTTTCTAATGTAGTTTGGTAAAAAAAAAACCTCTTCATTGCCAAACACTCTACTGTGCGAAATAAACTTGTTCAGCTCTAGGAATGAGCTGCTTTTCTACAAAGAGTGTAGATCACAGCAAGTTCAAACTCTCTAGTTTGTACAACAACAAGTTGTAGAATATGCTAGTTTCGCTTTGTTTCTAATGTAGTTTGGTAAGAAAAGAAACCTCTTCATTGCCAAACACTCTACTGTGCGAAATAAGCTTGTTTCAGCTCTAGGAATGAGCTGCTTTTCTACAAAATGAGTGTAGATCACAGCAAGTTCAAACTCTCTAGTTTGTACAACAACAAGTTGTAGAATATGCTAGTTTCGCTTTGTTTTTCTAATGTAGTTTGGTAAGAAAAGAAACCTCTTCATTGCCAAACACTCTACACTGTGCGAAATAAGCTTGTTCAGCTCTAGGAATGAGCTGCTTTTCTACAAAGAGTGTAGATCACAGCAAGTTCAAACTCTCTAGTTTGTACAACAACAAGTTGTAGAATATGCTAGTTTCGCTTTGTTTCTAATGTAGTTTGGTAAGAAAAAAAAACCTCTTCATTGCCAAACACTCTACTGTGCGAAATAAAAGCTTGTTCAGCTCTAGGAATGAGCTGCTTTTCTACAAAGTGTAGATCACAGCAAGTTCAAACTCTCTAGTTTGTACAACTTAACAAGTTGTAGAATATATAGTTTCGCTTTGTTTCTAATGTAGTTTGGTAAGAAAAGAAACCTCTTCATTGCCAAACACTCTACTGTGCGAAATAAAAAAAGCATTCAGCTCTAGGAATGAGCTGCTTTTCTACAAAGTGTAGATCACAGCAAGTTCAAACTCTCTAGTTTGTACAACAACAAGTTGTAGAATATGCTAGTTTCGCTTTTTTTTCTAATGTAGTTTGGTAAGAAAAAAAACCTCTTCATTGCCAAACACTCTACTGTGCGAAATAAGCTTGTTCAGCTCTAGGAATGAGCTGCTTTTCTACAAAGAGTGTAGATCACAGCAAGTTCAAACTCTCTAGTTTGTACAACTTAACAAGTTGTAGAATATGCTAGTTTCGCTTTGTTTCTAATGTAGTTTGGTAAGAAAAAAAAACCTCTTCATTGCCAAACACTCTACTGTGCGAAATAAACTTGTTCAGCTCTAGGAATGAGCTGCTTTTCTACAAAGAGTGTAGATCACAGCAAGTTCAAACTCTCTAGTTTGTACAACTTAACAAGTTGTAGAATATGCTAGTTTCGCTTTTTTTCTTTCTAATGTAGTTTGGTAAGAAAAGAAACCTCTTCATTGCCAAACACTCTACTGTGCGAAAAATAAGCTTGTTCAGCTCTAGGAATGAGCTGCTTTTCTACAAAGTGTGTAGATCACAGCAAGTTCAAACTCTCTAGTTTGTACAACAAACAAGTTGTAGAATATGCTAGTTTCGCTTTGTTTCTAATGTAGTTTGGTAAGAAAAAAGAAACCTCTTCATTGCCAAACACTCTACTGTGCTGAAATAAAAGCTTGTTCAGCTCTAGGAATGAGCTGCTTTTCTACAAAAGTGTAGATCACAGCAAGTTCAAACTCTCTAGTTTGTACAACAAACAAGTTGTAGAATATGCTAGTTTCCTTTGTTTCTAATGTAGTTTGGTAAGAAAAGAAACCTCTTCATTGCCAAACACTCTACTGTGCGAAATAAGCTTGTTCAGCTCTAGGAATGAGCTGCTTTTCTACAAAGAGTGTAGATCACAGCAAGTTCAAACTCTCTAGTTTGTACAACAACAACAAGTTGTAGAATATGCTAGTTTCGCTTTGTTTCTAATGTAGTTTGGTAAGAAAAAAAAACCTCTTCATTGCCAAACACTCTACTGTGCTGTGAAATAAGCTTGTTCAGCTCTAGGAGGAATGAGCTGCTTTTCTACAAAGAGTGTAGATCACAGCAAGTTCAAACTCTCTAGTTTGTACAACAACAAGTTGTAGAATATGCTAGTTTCGTTTGTTTCTAATGTAGTTTGGTAAGAAAAAAAACCTCTTCATTGCCAAACACTCTACTGTGCTGAAATAAACTTGTTCAGCTCTAGGAATGAGCTGCTTTTCTACAAAGTGTAGATCACAGCAAGTTCAAACTCTCTAGTTTGTACAACTTAACAAGTTGTAGAATATGCTAGTTTCTTTTTTTTTTCTAATGTAGTTTGGTAAGAAAAAAACCTCTTCATTGCCAAACACTCTACTGTGCGAAATAAACTTGTTCAGCTCTAGGAATGAGCTGCTTTTCTACAAAGAGTGTAGATCACAGCAAGTTCAAACTCTCTAGTTTGTACAACAACAAGTTGTAGAATATGCTAGTTTCGCTTTGTTTCTAATGTAGTTTGGTAAGAAAAAGAAACCTCTTCATTGCCAAACACTCTACTGTGCGAAATAAAGCTGTTCAGCTCTAGGAATGAGCTGCTTTTCTACAAAAAGAGTGTAGATCACAGCAAGTTCAAACTCTCTAGTTTGTACAACTTAACAAGTTGTAGAATATGCTAGTTTCGCTTTGTTTCTAATGTAGTTTGGTAAGAAAAGAAACCTCTTCATTGCCAAACACTCTACTGTGCGAAAATAAGCTTGTTCAGCTCTAGGAATGAGCTGCTTTTCTACAAAGAGTGTAGATCACAGCAAGTTCAAACTCTCTAGTTTGTACAACAAACAAGTTGTAGAATATGCTAGTTTCGCTTTGTTTCTAATGTAGTTTGGTAAGAAAAGAAACCTCTTCATTGCCAAACACTCTACTGTGTGAAATAAACTTGTTCAGCTCTAGGATGAGCTGCTTTTCTACAAACAAAGTGTAGATCACAGCAAGTTCAAACTCTCTAGTTTGTACAACAACAAGTTGTAGAATATGCTAGTTTCTTTTGTTTCTAATTTTGGTAAGAAAAAAAACCTCTTCATTGCCAAACACTCTACTGTGCGAAATAAACTTGTTCAGCTCTAGGAATGAGCTGCTTTTCTACAAAGAGTGTAGATCACAGCAAGTTCAAACTCTCTAGTTTGTACAACAACAAGTTGTAGAATATGCTAGTTTCGCTTTGTTTCTAATGTAGTTTGGTAAGAAAAAAAACCTCTTCATTGCCAAACACTCTACTGTGCTGAAATAAACTTGTTCAGCTCTAGGAATGAGCTGCTTTTCTACAAAGAGTGTAGATCACAGCAAGTTCAAACTCTCTCTAGTTTGTACAACAAACAAGTTGTAGAATATGCTAGTTTCGCTTTGTTTCTAATGTAGTTTGGTAAGAAAAGAAACCTCTTCATTGCCAAACACTCTACTGTGTGCGATAATAAGTTCAGCTCTAGGAATGAGCTGCTTTTTCTACAAAGAGTGTAGATCACAGCAAGTTCAAACTCTCTAGTTTGTACAACTTAACAAGTTGTAGAATATGCTAGTTTCGCTTTGTTTCTAATGTAGTTTGGTAAGAAAAAAACCTCTTCATTGCCAAACACTCTACTGTGCGAAATAAGCTTGTTCAGCTCTAGGAATGAGCTGCTTTTCTACAAAGTGTAGATCACAGCAAGTTCAAACTCTCTAGTTTGTACAACAACAAGTTGTAGAATATTCAAACTAGTTTCAACTTTGTTTCTAATGTAGTTTTTGTTTCTAATGTAAGAAAAAAAACCTCTTCATTGCCAAACACTCTACTGTGCGAAATAAAAGCTGTTCAGCTCTAGGAATGAGCTGCTTTTCTACAAAGAGTGTAGATCACAGCAAGTTCAAACTCTCTAGTTTGTACAACTTAACAAGTTGTAGAATATGCTAGTTTCGTTTGTTTCTAATGTAGTTTGGTAAGAAAAGAAACCTCTTCATTGCCAAACACTCTACTGTGCGAAATAAACTTGTTCAGCTCTAGGAATGAGCTGCTTTTCTACAAAGAGTGTAGATCACAGCAAGTTCAAACTCTCTAGTTTGTACAACTTAACAAGTTGTAGAATATGCTAGTTTCGCTTTGTTTCTAATGTAGTTTGGTAAGAAAAAAACCTCTTCATTGCCAAACACTCTACTGTGCGAAATAAAAATTTTCAGCTCTAGGAATGAGCTGCTTTTCTACAAAGAGTGATCATCAGCAAGTTCAAACTCTCTAGTTTGTACAACAACACAAGTTGTAGAATATGCTAGTTTCGCTTTGTTTCTAATGTAGTTTGGTAAGAAAAAAAAACCTCTTCATTGCCAAACACTCTACTGTGTGAAAATAAACTTGTTCAGCTCTAGGAATGAGCTGCTTTTCTACAAAGAGTGTAGATCACAGCAAGTTCAAACTCTCTAGTTTGTACAACAACAAGTTGTAGAATATGCTAGTTTCGCTTTGTTTCTAATGTAATTTTGTAAGAAAAGAAACTCTTCATTGCCAAACACTCTACTGTGCTGAAATAAAATGTTCAGCTCTAGGAATGAGCTGCTTTTCTACAAAGAGTGTAGATCACAGCAAGTTCAAACTCTCTAGTTTGTACAACAACAAGTTGTAGAATATGCTAGTTTCGCTTTGTTTCTAATGTAGTTTGGTAATGAAAAAAAGAAACCTCTTCATTGCCAAACACTCTACTGTGCGAAATAAGCTTGTTCAGCTCTAGGAATGAGCTGCTTTTCTACAAAGTGTGTAGATCACAGCAAGTTCAAACTCTCTAGTTTGTACAACTTAACAAGTTGTAGAATATGCTAGTTTCGCTTTGTTTCTAATGTAGTTTGGTAAGAAAAGAAACCTCTTCATTGCCAAACACTCTACTGTGCTGAAATAAACTTGTTCAGCTCTAGGAATGAGCTGCTTTTCTACAAAGAGTGTAGATCACAGCAAGTTCAAACTCTCTAGTTTGTACAACAACAAGTTGTAGAATATGCTAGTTTCGCTTTGTTTCTAATGTAGTTTGGTAAGAAAAGAAACCTCTTCATTGCCAAACACTCTACTGTGCTGTGAAATAATTGTTCAGCTCTCTAGAATGAGCTGCTTTTTTCTACAAAGAGTGTAGATCACAGCAAGTTCAAACTCTCTAGTTTGTACAACTTAACAAGTTGTAGAATATGCTAGTTTCGTTTTGTTTCTAATGTAGTTTGGTAAGAAAAGAAACCTCTTCATTTGCCAAACACTCTACTGTGCTGAAATAAGCTTGTTCAGCTCTAGGAATGAGCTGCTTTTCTACAAAGAGTGTAGATCACAGCAAGTTCAAACTCTCTAGTTTGTACAACAACAAGTTGTAGAATATGCTAGTTTCGCTTTGTTTCTAATGTAGTTTGGTAAGAAAAAAACCTCTTCATTCATTGCCAACTCTACTGTGCTGAAAATAAACTTGTTCAGCTCTAGGAATGAGCTGCTTTTCTACAAAGAGTGTAGATCACAGCAAGTTCAAACTCTCTAGTTTGTACAACAACAACAAGTTGTAGAATATGCTAGTTTCGCTTTGTTTCTAATGTAGTTTGGTAAGAAAAAAAAAACCTCTTCATTGCCAAACACTCTACTGTGCGAAATAAAGCTTGTTCAGCTCTAGGAATGAGCTGCTTTTCTACAAAGAGTGTAGATCACAGCAAGTTCAAACTCTCTAGTTTGTACAACAAACAAGTTGTAGAATATGCTAGTTTCGCTTTGTTTCTAATGTAGTTTGGTAAGAAAAGAAACCTCTTCATTGCCAAACACTCTACTCTACTGTGCAAAATAAAACTTGTTCAGCTCTAGGAATGAGCTGCTTTTCTACAAAGAGTGTAGATCACAGCAAGTTCAAACTCTCTAGTTTGTACAACAACAACAAGTTGTAGAATATGCTAGTTTCAAACTTTGTTTCTAATGTAGTTTGGTAAAAAAAACTTTCTTCAATGTAGTTTGGTAAAAAAGACTCTTCATTGCCAAACTCTACTCTACTGTGCGAAATAAGCTTGTTCAGCTCTAGGAATGAGCTGCTTTTCTACAAAGAGTGTAGATCACAGCAAGTTCAAACTCTCTAGTTTTGTACAACAACAAGTTGTAGAATATGCTAGTTTCGCTTTGTTTCTAATGTAGTTTGGTTGAAAAAAAACCTCTTCATTGCCAAACACTCTACTGTGTGAAATAAAAAATGTTCAGCTCTAGGAATGAGCTGCTTTTCTACAAAGAGTGTAGATCACAAAGCAAGTTCAAACTCTCTCTAGTTTGTACAACAACAACAAGTTGTAGAATATGCTAGTTTCGTTTGTTTCTAATGTAGTTTGGTAAGAAAAAAACCTCTTCATTGCCAAACACTCTACTGTGCGAAAATAAACTTGTTCAGCTCTAGGAATGAGCTGCTTTTCTACAAAGAGTGTAGATCACAGCAAGTTCAAACTCTCTAGTTTGTACAACAACAAGTTGTAGAATATGCTAGTTTCGCTTTGTTTCTAATGTAGTTTGGTAAGAAAAGAAACCTCTTCATTGCCAAACACTCTACTGTGCTGAAATAAGCTTGTTCAGCTCTAGGAATGAGCTGCTTTTCTACAAAGAGTGTAGATCACAGCAAGTTCAAACTCTCTAGTTTGTACAACAACAAGTTGTAGAATATGCTAGTTTCGCTTTGTTTCTAATGTAGTTTGGTAAGAAAAAAAACCTCTTCATTGCCAAACACTCTACTGTGCTGTAAACTTGTTCAGCTCTAGGAATGAGCTGCTTTTCTACAAAGAGTGTAGATCACAGCAAGTTCAAACTCTCTAGTTTGTACAACAACAAGTTGTAGAATATGCTAGTTTCGCTTTGTTTCTAATGTAGTTTGGTAAGAAAAGAAACCTCTTCATTGCCAAACACTCTACTGTGCGAAATAAAATAATGTTCAGCTCTAGGAATGAGCTGCTTTTCTACAAAGAGTGTAGATCACAGCAAGTTCAAACTCTCTAGTTTTTGTACACTTAACAAGTTGTAGAATATGCTAGTTTCTTTTTTCTAATGTAATGTTGGTAAGAAAAAACCTCTTCATTCTTTGCCAAACACTCTACTGTGCTACTGTCTACTGAAATAATAAGCTTGTTCAGCTCTAGGAATGAGCTGCTTTTCTACAAAGAGTGTAGATCACAGCAAGTTCAAACTCTCTAGTTTGTACAACTTAACAAGTTGTAGAATATGCTAGTTTCAACTTTGTTTCTAATGTAGTTTGTTAATGTAGAAAAAAACCTCTTCATTCATTGCCAAACACTCTACTGTGCGAAATAAAAATGTTCAGCTCTAGGAATGAGCTGCTTTTCTACAAAGAGTGTAGATCACAGCAAGTTCAAACTCTCTAGTTTGTACAACAAAAAGTTGTAGAATATGCTAGTTTCGCTTTGTTTCTAATGTAGTTTGGTAAGAAAAAGAAACCTCTTCATTGCCAAACACTCTACTGTGCGAAATAAAGCTTGTTCAGCTCTAGGAATGAATGAGCTGCTTTTCTACAAAGAGTGTAGATCACAGCAAGTTCAAACTCTCTAGTTTGTACAACAACAAGTTGTAGAATATGCTAGTTTCGCTTTGTTTCTAATGTAGTTTGGTAAGAAAAAAACCTCTTCATTGCCAAACACTCTACTGTGCGAAATAAGCTTGTTCAGCTCTAGGAATGAGCTGCTTTTCTACAAAGAGTGTAGATCACAGCAAGTTCAAACTCTCTAGTTTGTACAACAACACAAGTTGTAGAATATGCTAGTTTCGCTTTGTTTCTAATGTAGTTTGGTAAGAAAAAAAAAACCTCTTCATTGCCAAACACTCTACTGTGTGAAATAAAATTGTTCAGCTCTAGGAATGAGCTGCTTTTCTACAAAGAGTGTAGATCACAGCAAGTTCAAACTCTCTAGTTTGTACAACAACAAGTTGTAGAATATGCTAGTTTCGCTTTGTTTTTCTAATGTAGTTTGGTAAGAAAAAAAACCTCTTCATTGCCAAACACTCTACTGTGCACTCTACTGTGCGATAAGCTTGTTCAGCTCTAGGAATGAGCTGCTTTTCTACAAAGAGTGTAGATCACAGCAAGTTCAAACTCTCTAGTTTGTACAACTTAACAAGTTGTAGAATATGCTAGTTTCGCTTTGTTTCTAATGTAGTTTGGTAAGAAAAGAAACCTCTTCATTGCCAAACACTCTACTGTGCGAAATAAACTTGTTCAGCTCTAGGAATGAGCTGCTTTTCTACAAAGAGTGTAGATCACAGCAAGTTCAAACTCTCTAGTTTGTACAACAACAAGTTGTAGAATATGCTAGTTTCGTTTTGTTTTTTTTTGTAGTTTGGTAAGAAAAGAAACCTCTTCATTGCCAAACACTCTACTGTGCTGAAATAAAAATTGTTCAGCTCTAGGAATGAGCTGCTTTTCTACAAAGAGTGTAGATCACAGCAAGTTCAAACTCTCTAGTTTGTACAACAAACAAGTTGTAGAATATGCTAGTTTCGCTTTGTTTCTAATGTAGTTTGGTAAGAAAAAACCTCTTCATTGCCAAACACTCTACTGTGCTGTGAAATAAGCTTGTTCAGCTCTAGGAATGAGCTGCTTTTCTACAAAGTGTAGATCACAGCAAGTTCAAACTCTCTAGTTTGTACAACAACAAGTTGTAGAATATGCTAGTTTCGCTTTGTTTCTAATGTAGTTTGGTAAGAAAAAGAAACCTCTTCATTGCCAAACACTCTACTGTGTGCTGATAAAATGTTCAGCTCTAGGAATGAGCTGCTTTTCTACAAAATAAAGTGTAGATCACAGCAAGTTCAAACTCTCAAGTTCAAACTTGTACAACTTAACAAGTTGTAGAATATGCTAGTTTCGTTTTGTTTTTAAATGTAGTTTGGTTTGGAAAAAAAAACTCTTCATTGCATTGCCACACTCTACTGTGCTGAAAAAAAAATAAGCTTTCAGCTCTAGGAATGAGCTGCTTTTCTACAAAGTGTAGATCACAGCAAGTTCAAACTCTCTAGTTTGTACAACAACAAGTTGTAGAATATGCTAGTTTCGCTTTGTTTCTAATGTAGTTTGGTAAGAAAAAAGAAACCTCTTCATTGCCAAACACTCTACTGTGCGAAATAAGCTTGTTCAGCTCTAGGAATGAGCTGCTTTTCTACAAAGAGTGTAGATCACAGCAAGTTCAAACTCTCTAGTTTGTACAACAACAAGTTGTAGAATATGCTAGTTTCGCTTTGTTTCTAATGTAGTTTGGTAAGAAAAAGAAACCTCTTCATTGCCAAACACTCTACTGTGTGAAATAATAAATTGTTCAGCTCTCTAGGAATGAGCTGCTTTTCTACAAAGAGTGTAGATCACAGCAAGTTCAAACTCTCTAGTTTTGTACAACAACAAGTTGTTGTAGAATATAGTTTCGTTTTTTTCTAATGTAGTTTGGTAAGAAAAAACCTCTTCATTTCAAACACTCTACTGTGCTGAAATAAAATGTTCAGCTCTAGGAATGAGCTGCTTTTCTACAAAAAGTGTAGATCACAGCAAGTTCAAACTCTCTAGTTTGTACAACTTAACAAGTTGTAGAATATGCTAGTTTCGTTTGTTTCTAATGTAGTTTGGTAAGAAAAAAACCTCTTCATTGCCAAACACTCTACTGTGCTGAAATAAGCTTGTTCAGCTCTAGGAATGAGCTGCTTTTCTACAAAAGTGTGTAGATCACAAAGTGTAGTTCAAAACTCTCTAGTTTGTACAACAACAAGTTGTAGAATATGCTAGTTTCGCTTTGTTTCTAATGTAGTTTGGTAAGAAAAAAGAAACCTCTTCATTGCCAAACACTCTACTGTGCTACTGAAATAAAAAATGTTCAGCTCTAGGAATGAGCTGCTTTTCTACAAAAGTGTAGATCACAGCAAGTTCAAACTCTCTAGTTTGTACAACAACACAAGTTGTAGAATATGCTAGTTTCTTTGTTTCTAATGTAGTTTGGTAAGAAAAGAAACCTCTTCATTGCCAAACACTCTACTGTGCGAAAATAAAGCTTGTTCAGCTCTAGGAATGAGCTGCTTTTCTACAAAGTGTAGATCATCAAGTTCAAACTCTCTAGTTTGTACAACAACAAGTTGTAGAATATGCTAGTTTCGCTTTGTTTCTAATGTAGTTTGGTAAGAAAAAAAAACCTCTTCATTGCCAAACACTCTACTGTGAAATAAAAATTGTTCAGCTCTCTAGGAATGAGCTGCTTTTCTACAAAGAGTGTAGATCACAGCAAGTTCAAACTCTCTCTCTTTGTACAACAACAAGTTGTAGAATATGCTAGTTTCTAGTTTTGTTTCTTTCTAATGTAGTTTGGTAAGAAAAAACCTCTTCATTTTGCAAAACACTCTACTGTGCTGAATAAATAATGTTCAGCTCTAGGAATGAGCTGCTTTTTTACAAAGTGTAGATCACATCACAAGTTCAAACTCTCTAGTTTGTACAACAACAAGTTGTAGAAATATGCTAGTTTCGTTTGTTTTTCTAATGTAGTTTGGTTTGAAAAGAAACCTCTTCATTGCTACTCTGCGAAAATAATAAACATCAGCTCTAGGAATGAGCTGCTTTTCTACAAAAAGTGTAGATCACAGCAAGTTCAAACTCTCTAGTTTGTACAACTTAACAAGTTGTAGAATATGCTAGTTTCTGCTTTGTTTCTAATGTAGTTTGGTAAGAAAAGAAAACTCTTCATTGCATTGCCAAACACTCTACTGTGCGAAATAAACTTGTTCAGCTCTAGGAATGAGCTGCTTTTCTACAAAGAGTGTAGATCACAGCAAGTTCAAACTCTCTAGTAGTTTGTACAACTTAACAAGTTGTAGAATATGCTAGTTTTTTGTTTGTTTTTCTAATGTAGTTTGGTAAGAAAAAAACCTCTTCATTGCCAAACACTCTACTGTGCAAAATAAAAGCTTGTTCAGCTCTAGGAATGAGCTGCTTTTCTACAAAGAGTGTAGATCACAGCAAGTTCAAACTCTCTAGTTTGTACAACTTAACAAGTTGTAGAATATGCTAGTTTCGCTTTGTTTCTAATGTAGTTTGGTAAGAAAAAAACCTCTTCATTGCCAAACACTCTACTGTGCGAAATAAACTTGTTCAGCTCTAGGAATGAGCTGCTTTTCTACAAAGTGTAGATCACAGCAAGTTCAAACTCTCTAGTTTGTACAACAACAAGTTGTAGAATATGCTAGTTTCTAGTTTGTTTCTAATGTAGTTTGGTAAGAAAAAAAACCTCTTCATTTTTCAAAACACTCTACTGTGTTTGAAATAAACCTCTTCTTGTTCAGCTCTAGGAATGAGCTGCTTTTCTACAAGCTGTGTAGATCACATCACAAGTTCAAACTCTCTAGTTTGTACAACAACAAGTTGTAGAATATGCTAGTTTCGCTTTGTTTCTAATGTAGTTTGGTAAAAAAAAACTCTTCATTCATTGCACTCTACTGTGCTGTGAATAATAAGCTTGTTCAGCTCTAGGAATGAGCTGCTTTTCTACAAAGTGTAGATCACAGATCACAGCAAGTTCAAACTCTCTAGTTTGTACAACTTAACAAGTTGTAGAATATGCTAGTTTCGCTTTGTTTCTAATGTAATGTTGTTTGGTAAGAAAAGAAACCTCTTCATTGCCAAACACTCTACTGTGCGAAATAAAATTGTTCAGCTCTAGGAATGAGCTGCTTTTCTACAAAGAGTGTAGATCACAGCAAGTTCAAACTCTCTAGTTTGTACAACAACAAGTTGTAGAATATGCTAGTTTCGCTTTGTTTTTTTAATGTAGTTTGGTAAGAAAAAACCTCTTCATTGCCAAACACTCTACTGTGCTGAAATAAAGCTTGTTCAGCTCTAGGAATGAGCTGCTTTTCTACAAAGAGTGTAGATCACAGCAAGTTCAAACTCTCTCTAGTTTGTACAACAAACAAGTTGTAGAATATGCTAGTTTCGCTTTGTTTCTAATGTAGTTTGGTAAAGAAAAAAACCTCTTCATTGCCAAACACTCTACTGTGCTGTGAAATAAACTTTTTCAGCTCTAGGAATGAGCTGCTTTTCTACAAAGAGTGTAGATCACAGCAAGTTCAAACTCTCTAGTTTGTACAACTTAACAAGTTGTAGAATATGCTAGTTTCGTTTTGTTTCTAATGTAGTTTGGTAAAAAAAACCTCTTCATTGCAAACACTCTACTGTGCGAAATAAACTTGTTCAGCTCTAGGAATGAGCTGCTTTTCTACAAAGAGTGTAGATCACAGCAAGTTCAAACTCTCTAGTTTGTACAACTTAACAAGTTGTAGAATATGCTAGTTTCTAGTTTTTTTTTCTAATGTAGTTTGGTAAGAAAAGAAACTCTTCATTGCCAAACACTCTACTGTGCTGAAATAATAAGCTTTCAGCTCTAGGAATGAGCTGCTTTTCTACAAAGTGTAGATCACAGCAAGTTCAAACTCTCTAGTTTGTACAACAACAAGTTGTAGAATATGCTAGTTTCGCTTTGTTTCTAATGTAGTTTGGTAAGAAAAAAAAACCTCTTCATTGCCAAACACTCTACTGTGCTGAAATAAAAGCTTTCAGCTCTAGGAATGAGCTGCTTTTCTACAAAGAGTGTAGATCACAGCAAGTTCAAACTCTCTAGTTTGTACAACAACAAGTTGTAGAATATGCTAGTTTTTCTTTGTTTTTCTAATGTAGTTTGGTAAGAAAAGAAACCTCTTCATTGCCAAACACTCTACTGTGCGAAATAAAAATGTTCAGCTCTAGGAATGAGCTGCTTTTCTACAAAGAGTGTAGATCACAGCAAGTTCAAACTCTCTAGTTTGTACAACAACAAGTTGTAGAATATGCTAGTTTCGCTTTGTTTCTAATGTAGTTTGGTAAAAAAAAAACCTCTTCATTGCCAAAAACACTCTACTGTGCGAAATAAACTTGTTCAGCTCTAGGAATGAGCTGCTTTTTTCTACAAAGAGTGTAGATCACAGCAAGTTCAAACTCTCTAGTTTGTACAACAACAAGTTGTAGAATATATAGTTTCGCTTTGTTTCTAATGTAGTTTGGTAAGAAAAGAAACCTCTTCATTGCCAAACACTCTACTGTGCGAAATAAGCTTGTTCAGCTCTAGGAATGAGCTGCTTTTCTACAAAAAGAGTGTAGATCACAGCAAGTTCAAACTCTCTAGTTTGTACAACAAACAAGTTGTAGAATATGCTAGTTTCGTTTTTGTTTCTAATGTAGTTTTTGGTAAGAAAAAAAACCTCTTCATTGCCAAACACTCTACTGTGCGAAATAAACTTGTTCAGCTCTAGGAATGAGCTGCTTTTCTACAAAGAGTGTAGATCACAGCAAGTTCAAACTCTCTAGTTTGTACAACTTAACAAGTTGTAGAATATGCTAGTTTCAAACTTTGTTTCTAATGTAGTTTGGTAAGAAAAAAGAACCTCTTCATTTTAAGAAACACTCTTCTGTGCTGAAATAAATAAGTTCAGCTCTAGGAATGAGCTGCTTTTCTACAAAGAGTGTAGATCACAGCAAGTTCAAAAACTCTCTAGTTTGTACAACAAACAAGTTGTAGAATATGCTAGTTTCGCTTTGTTTCTAATGTAGTTTGGTAAGAAAAACCTCTTCTCTTCATTGCACTCTACTCTGCTGTGCGAATAAGCTTGTTCAGCTCTCTAGGAATGAGCTGCTTTTCTACAAAGAGTGTAGATCACAGCAAGTTCAAACTCTCTAGTTTGTACAACAACAAGTTGTAGAATATGCTAGTTTCGCTTTTTTTTTCTAATGTAGTTTGGTAAGAAAAGAAACCTCTTCATTGCCAAACACTCTACTGTGCTGAAAATAAACTTGTTCAGCTCTAGGAATGAGCTGCTTTTCTACAAAGAGTGTAGATCACAGCAAGTTCAAACTCTCTAGTTTGTACAAGTTTGTAAGTTGTAGAATATGCTAGTTTCGCTTTGTTTCTAATGTTCTAGTTTGGTTTGAAAAAAAAACCTCTTCATTCATTGCCACTCTCTACTGTGCTGTGAAATAAAAATTCAGCTCTAGCTCTAGGAATGAGCTGCTTTTCTACAAAGAGTGTAGATCACAGCAAGTTCAAACTCTCTAGTTTGTACAACAACAAGTTGTAGAATATGCTAGTTTCGCTTTGTTTCTAATGTAGTTTGGTAAGAAAAAAAGAAACCTCTTCAAACACTCTACTGTCTGTGAAAAATAAACTTGTTCAGCTCTAGGAATGAGCTGCTTTTCTACAAAGTGTGTCACAGCAAGTTCAAACTCTCTAGTTTGTACAACAACAAGTTGTAGAATATGCTAGTTTCGCTTTTTTCTAATTTCGTTTGTTTCTAATGTAGTTTGTTTAAAAAGAAAAGAAACTTCATCATTGCACTCTACTGTACTCTACTGTGAAATAAAATAAGCTTCAGCTCTAGGAATGAGCTGCTTTTCTACAAAGTGTGTAGATCACAGCAAGTTCAAACTCTCTAGTTTGTACAACAACAAGTTGTAGTTGAATATGCTAGTTTCGCTTTGTTTCTAATGTAGTTTGGTAAGAAAAGAAACCTCTTCATTGCCAAACACTCTCTGTGAAATAAACTTGTTCAGCTCTAGGAATGAGCTGCTTTTCTACAAAAGTGTAGTCACATCAAGTTCAAACTCTCTAGTTTGTACAACAACAAGTTGTAGAATATGCTAGTTTCGCTTTGTTTGTTTCTAATGTAGTTTGGTAAGAAAAAAAACCTCTTCATTGCCAAACACTCTACTGTGCGAAATAATAAGCTTCAGCTCTAGGAATGAATGAGCTGCTTTTCTACAAAGAGTGTAGATCACAGCAAGTTCAAACTCTCTAGTTTGTACAACAACAAGTTGTAGAATATGCTAGTTTCGCTTTGTTTCTAATGTAGTTTGGTAAGAAAAAAAACCTCTTCATTGCCAAACACTCTACTGTGTGAAAAATAAACTTGTTCAGCTCTAGGAATGAGCTGCTTTTCTACAAAGAGTGTAGATCACAGCAAGTTCAAACTCTCTAGTTTGTACAACAACAAGTTGTAGAATATGCTAGTTTCGCTTTTGTTTCTAATGTAGTTTGGTAAGAAAAAACCTCTTCATTGCCAAACACTCTACTGTGTGAAATAAAAGCTTGTTCAGCTCTAGGAATGAGCTGCTTTTCTACAAAAAGTGTAGATCACAGCAAGTTCAAACTCTCTAGTTTGTACAACAACAAGTTGTAGAATATGCTAGTTTCGCTTTGTTTCTAATGTAGTTTGGTAAGAAAAGAAACCTCTTCATTGCCAAACACTCTACTGTGCGAAATAAACTTGTTCAGCTCTAGGAATGAGCTGCTTTTCTACAAAAAGAGTGTAGATCACAGCAAGTTCAAACTCTCTAGTTTGTACAACTTAACAAGTTGTAGAATATGCTAGTTTCGCTTTGTTTCTAATGTAGTTTGGTAAGAAAAAAACCTCTTCATTTCCAAACACTCTACTGTGCTGAAATAAACTTGTTCAGCTCTAGGAATGAGCTGCTTTTCTACAAAAGTGTGTAGATCACAGCAAGTTCAAACTCTCTCTAGTTTGTACAACTTAACAAGTTGTAGAATATGCTAGTTTCGCTTTGTTTCTAATGTAGTTTGGTAAGAAAAGAAACCTCTTCATTGCCAAACACTCTACTGTGCGAAATAAAAATGTTCAGCTCTAGGAATGAGCTGCTTTTCTACAAAGAGTGTAGATCACAGCAAGTTCAAACTCTCTAGTTTGTACAACAACAAGTTGTAGAATATGCTAGTTTCGTTTTGTTTCTAATGTAGTTTGGTAAGAAAAAAAAAAACTTCATTCATTGCCAACTCTACTGTGTGAAAATAAAAATTGTTCAGCTCTAGGAATGAGCTGCTTTTCTACAAAAGTGTAGATCACAGCAAGTTCAAACTCTCTAGTTTGTACAACTTAACAAGTTGTAGAATATGCTAGTTTCGTTTTGTTTTGTTTGTAATTTGTTTGGTAAGAAAAAACCTCTTCATTGCCAAACACTCTACTGTGCTGTGAAATAAACTTGTTCAGCTCTAGGAATGAGCTGCTTTTTTTCTAAAGAGTGTAGATCACAGCAAGTTCAAACTCTCTAGTTTGTACAACAACAAGTTGTAGAATATGCTAGTTTCGCTTTTTTCTAATGTAGTTTGGTAAGAAAAAAAAACCTCTTCATTGCCAAACACTCTACTGTGCTGTGAAATAAAAAATTCAGCTCTAGGAATGAGCTGCTTTTCTACAAAGAGTGTAGATCACAGCAAGTTCAAACTCTCTAGTTTGTACAACAACAAGTTGTAGAATATATAGTTTCGCTTTGTTTCTAATGTAGTTTGGTAAGAAAAGAAACCTCTTCATTGCCAAACACTCTACTGTGCGAAATAAACTTGTTCAGCTCTAGGAATGAGCTGCTTTTCTACAAAGTGTAGATCAGATCAAGTTCAAACTCTCTCTAGTTTGTACAACAACAAGTTGTAGAATATGCTAGTTTCGCTTTGTTTCTAATGTAATTTGGTAAGAAAAAAAACCTCTTCTTCCAAACACTCTACTCTACTGTGCGAAATAAGCTTGTTCAGCTCTAGGAATGAGCTGCTTTTCTACAAAGTGTGTAGATCACAGCAAGTTCAAACTCTCTAGTTTGTACAACAACACAAGTTGTAGAATATGCTAGTTTCGCTTTGTTTCTAATGTAGTTTGTAAGTAAAAAAAAAAACATTTCCAAACACTCTACTGTCTACTGTGAATAAACTTTTCAGCTCTAGGAATGAGCTGCTTTTCTACAAAAAGTGTAGATCACAGCAAGTTCAAACTCTCTAGTTTGTACAACTTAACAAGTTGTAGAATATGCTAGTTTCGCTTTGTTTCTAATGTAGTTTGGTAAGAAAAAAAGAAACCTCTTCATTGCCAAACACTCTACTGTGCGAAATAAAAAAAAGCAGCTCTAGGAATGAGCTGCTTTTCTACAAAGTGTGTAGATCACAGCAAGTTCAAACTCTCTAGTTTGTACAAACAACAAACAAGTTGTAGAATATGCTAGTTTCGTTTTGTTTTGTTTCTAATGTAGTTTGGTAAGAAAAGAAACCTCTTCATTGCCAAACACTCTACTGTGAAATAATAAGCTTGTTCAGCTCTAGGAATGAGCTGCTTTTCTACAAAGAGTGTAGATCACAGCAAGTTCAAACTCTCTAGTTTGTACAACAACAAGTTGTAGAATATGCTAGTTTCAAACTAATGTAGTTTGGTAAGAAAAAAAACTTCATTTGCCAAACACTCTACTGTGCAAAATAAACTTGTTCAGCTCTAGGAATGAGCTGCTTTTCTACAAAAAAAAGTGTAGATCACAGCAAGTTCAAACTCTCTAGTTTGTACAACAACAACAAGTTGTAGAATATGCTAGTTTCTAGTTTTTGTTTCTAATGTAGTTTGGTAAGAAAAAGAAACCTCTTCATTGCCAAACACTCTACTGTGCTGTGAAAAAACTTGTTCAGCTCTAGGAATGAGCTGCTTTTCTACAAAGTGTAGATCACAGCAAGTTCAAACTCTCTAGTTTGTACAACTTAACAAGTTGTAGAATATGCTAGTTTCGCTTTGTTTCTAATGTAGTTTGGTAAGAAAAGAAACCTCTTCATTGCCAAACACTCTACTGTGCGAAATAAACTTGTTCAGCTCTAGGAATGAGCTGCTTTTCTACAAAGTGTGTGTAGATCACAAGTTCAAACTCTCTAGTTTGTACAACTTAACAAGTTGTAGAATATGCTAGTTTCGTTTGTTTCTAATGTAGTTTGGTAAGAAAAGAAACCTCTTCATTGCCAAACACTCTACTGTTGCAAAATAAGCTTGTTCAGCTCTCTGAGCTGCTTTTCTACAAAGAGTGTAGATCACAGCAAGTTCAAACTCTCTAGTTTGTACAACTTAACAAGTTGTAGAATAATATGCTAGTTTCACAGCTTTGTTTCTAATGTAGTTTGGTAAATAAAAGTTTCCTCTTCATTTGGTAAAACACTTCATTGCTGTGCTCTACTGTGCTGAAATAAATTGTTCAGCTCTAGGAATGCTGCTTTTTTCTACAAAGAGTGTAGATCACAGCAAGTTCAAACTCTCTAGTTTGTACAACAACAAGTTGTAGAATATGCTAGTTTCGCTTTGTTTCTTTCTGTAGTTTGGTAAGAAAAAAACCTCTTCATTGCCAAACACTCTACTGTGCGAAAATAAACTTGTTCAGCTCTAGGAATGAGCTGCTTTTCTAAAAGTGTAGATCACAGCAAGTTCAAACTCTCTAGTTTGTACAACAACAACAAGTTGTAGAATATGCTAGTTTCGTTTGTTTCTAATGTAGTTTGGTAAGAAAAGAAACCTCTTCATTGCCAAACACTCTACTGTGCTGAAAATAATAAGCTTGTTCAGCTCTAGGAATGAGCTGCTTTTCTACAAATGAGCTGTGTAGATCACAGCAAGTTCAAACTCTCTAGTTTGTACAACTTAACAAGTTGTAGAATATGCTAGTTTCGCTTTGTTTTCGTTTCTAATGTAGTTTGGTAAGAAAAGAAACCTCTTCATTGCCAAACACTCTACTGTGCGAAATAAACATTGTTCAGCTCTAGGAATGAGCTGCTTTTCTACAAAGAGTGTAGATCACAGCAAGTTCAAACTCTCTAGTTTGTACAACAACAAGTTGTAGAATATGCTAGTTTCGCTTTGTTTCTAATGTAGTTTGGTAAGAAAAGAAACCTCTTCATTTCTTCATTTAAAAGACTCTACTGTGTAAAATAAACTTGTTCAGCTCTAGGAATGAGCTGCTTTTCTACAAAGTGTAGATCACAGCAAGTTCAAACTCTCTAGTTTGTCTCAACAACAAGTTGTTGTTGAATATGCTAGTTTCTTCGTTTTGTTTCTAATGTAGTTTGGTAAGAAAAGAAAAAAACCTCTTCATTGCCAAACACTCTACTGTGCGAAATAAAAACTTGTTCAGCTCTAGGAATGAGCTGCTTTTCTACAAAAGTGTAGATCACAGCAAGTTCAAACTCTCTAGTTTGTACAACAACAAGTTGTAGAATATGCTAGTTTCGTTTTTTTTTTTCTAATGTAGTTTGGTAAGAAAAGAAACCTCTTCATTGCCAAACACTCTACTGTGCGAAATAAACTTGTTCAGCTCTAGGAATGAGCTGCTTTTCTACAAAGTGTGTATCACAGCAAGTTCAAACTCTCTAGTTTGTACAACAACAAGTTGTAGAATATGCTAGTTTCGCTTTGTTTTTAATGTAGTTTGGTAAGAAAAGAAACCTCTTCATTGCCAAACACTCTACTGTGCTGAATAAAAAACTTGTTCAGCTCTAGGAATGAGCTGCTTTTCTACAAAGAGTGTAGATCACAGCAAGTTCAAACTCTCTAGTTTGTACAACTTAACAAGTTGTAGAATATGCTAGTTTCGCTTTGTTTCTAATGTAGTTTGGTAAGAAAAAAAAAACTCTTCATTGCCAAACACTCTACTGTACTGTGCGAAATAAATCAGCTCTAGGAATGAGCTGCTTTTCTACAAAGTGTAGATCACAGCAAGTTCAAACTCTCTAGTTTGTACAACTTAACAAGTTGTAGAATATGCTAGTTTCGCTTTTTTTTCTAATGTAGTTTGGTAAAAAAGAAACCTCTTCATTGCCAAACACTCTACTCTACTGTGCACTCTAATAAACTTGTTCAGCTCTAGGAATGAGCTGCTTTTCTACAAAGTGTAGATCACAGCAAGTTCAAACTCTCTAGTTTGTACAACAACAAGTTGTAGAATATGCTAGTTTCGTTTGTTTCTAATTTGTAGTTTGGTAAGAAAATGCTAACCTCTTCATTTGGTAAGAAACACTCTAAACTGTACTGTGCTGTGATAAACTTGTTCAGCTCTAGGAATGAGCTGCTTTTCTACAAAAAGTGTAGATCACAGCAAGTTCAAACTCTCTAGTTTGTACAACAACAAGTTGTAGAATATGCTAGTTTCGCTTTGTTTCTAATGTAGTTTGGTAAGAAAAAAACCTCTTCATTCATTGCCACTCTACTGTGCTGTGAAATAAGCTTGTTCAGCTCTAGGAATGAGCTGCTTTTCTACAAAGTGTAGATCACAGCAAGTTCAAACTCTCTAGTTTGTACAACTTAACAAGTTGTAGAATATGCTAGTTTCGCTTTGTTTCTAATGTAGTTTGGTAAGAAAAAAAACCTCTTCATTGCCAAACACTCTACTGTGTGAAAATAAACTTGTTCAGCTCTAGGAATGAGCTGCTTTTCTACAAAGAGTGTAGATCACAGCAAGTTCAAACTCTCTAGTTTTTGTACAACAACAAAGTTGTAGAATATGCTAGTTTCGTTTTGTTTCTAATGTAGTTTGGTAAGAAAAAAAACCTCTTCATTGCCAAACACTCTACTGTCTACTGAAAAAAAGCTTGTTCAGCTCTAGGAATGAGCTGCTTTTCTACAAAGAGTGTAGATCACAGCAAGTTCAAACTCTCTAGTTTGTACAACAACAAGTTGTAGAATATGCTAGTAGTTTCGTTTTGTTTCTAATGTAGTTTGGTAAAAAGAAACCTCTTCATTGCCAAACACTCTACTGTGCGAAATAAACTTGTTCAGCTCTAGGAATGAGCTGCTTTTCTACAAAGTGTGTAGATCACAGCAAGTTCAAACTCTCTAGTTTGTACAACAACAAGTTGTAGAATATGCTAGTTTCGCTTTGTTTCTAATGTAGTTTGGTAAGAAAAAAACCTCTTCATTGCCAAACACTCTACTGTGCGAAATAAGCTTGTTCAGCTCTAGGAATGAGCTGCTTTTCTACAAAAAGAGTGTAGATCACAGCAAGTTCAAACTCTCTAGTTTGTACAACTTAACAAGTTGTAGAATATGCTAGTTTCGCTTTGTTTCTAATGTAGTTTGGTAAGAAAAGAAACCTCTTCATTGCCAAACACTCTACTGTGAAATAAAAAAAGCTCAGCTCTAGGAATGAGCTGCTTTTCTACTGCTTTTGTAGATGTAGATCACAGAGTTCAAACTCTCTAGTTTGTACAACAACAAGTTGTTGTAGAATATGCTAGTTTCGCTTTGTTTCTAATGTAGTTTGGTAAGAAAAGAAACCTCTTCATTGCCAAACACTCTACTGTGCGAAATAAATAAATGTTCAGCTCTAGGAATGAGCTGCTTTTCTACAAAGTGTAGATCACAGCAAGTTCAAACTCTCTAGTTTGTACAACAACAAGTTGTAGAATATGCTAGTTTCGCTTTGTTTCTAATGTAGTTTGGTAAGAAAAAACCTCTTCTTCATTGCCAAACACTCTACTGTGTGCGAAATAAAGCTTTCAGCTCTAGGAATGAGCTGCTTTTCTACAAAGTGTGAGATCACAGCAAGTTCAAACTCTCTAGTTTGTACAACTTAACAAGTTGTAGAATATGCTAGTTTCGCTTTGTTTCTAATGTAGTTTGGTAAGAAAAGAAACCTCTTCATTGCCAAACACTCTACTGTGCGAAATAAACTTGTTCAGCTCTAGGAATGAGCTGCTTTTCTGCAAAAGAGTGTAGATCACAGCAAGTTTCAAACTCTCTAGTTTTGTACAACAACAAGTTGTAGAATATATAGTTTCGCTTTGTTTCTAATGTAGTTTGGTAAGAAAAGAAACCTCTTCATTGCCAAACTACTCTGCTACTGTGAAATAAAATAAGTTCAGCTCTAGGAATGAGCTGCTTTTCTACAAAGAGTGTAGATCACAGCAAGTTCAAACTCTCTAGTTTGTACAACAACAAGTTGTAGAATATGCTAGTTTCAACTTTGTTTCTAATGTAGTTTGGTAAGAAAAGAAACCTCTTCATTGCCAAACACTCTACTGTGCTAAATAAACTTGTTCAGCTCTAGGAATGAGCTGCTTTTCTACAAAAAGTGTAGATCACAGCAAGTTCAAACTCTCTAGTTTGTACAACAACAAGTTGTACAATATATAGTTTCGTTTTGTTTCTAATGTAGTTTGGTTTGAAAAAAAAAACCTCTTCATTTCCAAACACTCTACTGTGCGAAATAAACTTGTTCAGCTCTAGGAATGAGCTGCTTTTCTACAAAGAGTGTAGATCACAGCAAGTTCAAACTCTCTAGTTTTGTACAACAACAAGTTGTAGAATATGCTAGTTTCGCTTTGTTTCTAATGTAGTTTGGTAAGAAAAGAAACCTCTTCATTGCCAAACACTCTACTGTGCGAAATAAAACTTGTTCAGCTCTAGGAATGAGCTGCTTTTCTACAAAAGAGTGTAGATCACAGCAAGTTCAAACTCTCTAGTTTGTACAACTTAACAAGTTGTAGAATATGCTAGTTTCGCTTTGTTTCTAATGTAGTTTGGTAAGAAAAAAACCTCTTCATTGCCAAACACTCTACTGTGCGAAATAAACTTGTTCAGCTCTAGGAATGAGCTGCTTTTCTACAAAAGAGTGTAGATCACAGCAAGTTCAAACTCTCTAGTTTGTACAACAACAAGTTGTAGAATATGCTAGTTTCGCTTTGTTTTTCTAATGTAGTTTGGTAAGAAAAAAACCTCTTCATTGCCAAACACTCTACTGTGCTGAAATAAGCTTGTTCAGCTCTAGGAATGAGCTGCTTTTCTACAAAGTGTAGATCACAGCAAGTTCAAACTCTCTAGTTTGTACAACAACAAGTTGTAGAATATGCTAGTTTCGCTTTGTTTCTAATGTAGTTTGGTAAGAAAAAAAACTTCATTGCCAAACACTCTCTGTGCGAAATAAACTTGTTCAGCTCTAGGAATGAGCTGCTTTTCTACAAAGAGTGTAGATCACAGCAAGTTCAAACTCTCTAGTTTGTACAACTTAACAAGTTGTAGAATATGCTAGTTTCGCTTTGTTTCTAATGTAGTTTGGTAAGAAAAAAACCTCTTCATTTGCAAAACACTCTACTGTGCGAAAATAAACTTGTTCAGCTCTAGGAATGAGCTGCTTTTCTACAAAGAGTGTAGATCACAGCAAGTTCAAACTCTCTAGTTTGTACAACTCTCTAGTTTGTACAACTTAACAAGTTGTAGAATATGCTAGTTTCGCTTTGTTTCTAATGTAGTTTGGTAAGAAAAAAACCTCTTCATTGCCAAACACTCTACTGTGCTGTGAAATAAGCTTGTTCAGCTCTAGGAATGAGCTGCTTTTCTACAAAGAGTGTAGATCACAGCAAGTTCAAACTCTCTAGTTTGTACAACAAACAAGTTGTAGAATATGCTAGTTTCGCTTTTTTAATGTAGTTTGGTAAGAAAAGAAACCTCTTCATTGCCAAACACTCTACTGTGCTGTGCTGAAATAAAATAAGTTCAGCTCTAGGAATGAGCTGCTTTTCTACAAAAAGTGTAGATCACAGCAAGTTCAAACTCTCTAGTAGTTTGTACAAACTCTAACAACAAACAAGTTGTAGAATATGCTAGTTTCGCTTTGTTTCTAATGTAGTTTGGTAAGAAAAAAACCTCTTCATTCATTTGCACACTCTACTGTGCGAAATAAGCTTGTTCAGCTCTAGGAATGAGCTGCTTTTCTTTTCAAAGAGTGTAGATCACAGCAAGTTCAAACTCTCTAGTTTGTACAACAACAAGTTGTAGAATATGCTAGTTTCGCTTTGTTTCTAATGTAGTTTGGTAAGAAAAGAAACCTCTTCATTGCCAAACACTCTACTGTGCGAAATAAACTTGTTCAGCTCTAGGAATGAGCTTTTCTTTTCTACAAGTGTAGTCACACAGCAAGTTCAAACTCTCTAGTTTGTACAACAACAAGTTGTAGAATATGCTAGTTTCGTTTTGTTTCTAATGTAGTTTGGTAAGAAAAAAACCTCTTCATTGCCAAACACTCTACTCTACTGTGAAATAAACTTGTTCAGCTCTAGGAATGAGCTGCTTTTCAAAGAGTGTCAGATCACAAGTTCAAACTCTCTAGTTTGTACAACAACAAGTTGTAGAATATGCTAGTTTCGCTTTGTTTTTCTTTGTTTGTAATTTGGTAAGAAAAAGAAAAGAAACTTCTTGCAAACACTCTACTGTGCTGTGAAATACTTTTCAGCTCTAGGAATGAGCTGCTTTTCTACAAAGAGTGTAGATCACAGCAAGTTCAAACTCTCTAGTTTGTACAACTTAACAAGTTGTAGAATATGCTAGTTTCGCTTTGTTTCTAATGTAGTTTGGTAAGAAAAAAAACCTCTTCATTGCCAAACACTCTACTGTGCGAAATAAGCTTGTTCAGCTCTAGGAATGAGCTGCTTTTCTACAAAGAGTGTAGATCACAGCAAGTTCAAACTCTCTAGTTTGTACAACTTAACAAGTTGTAGAATATGCTAGTTTCGTTTTGTTTCTAATGTAGTTTGGTAAGAAAAGAAACCTCTTCATTGCCAAACACTCTACTGTGCGAAATAAATTGTTC
This sequence comes from Orientallactaga sibirica, assembly GCA_036365145.1. Taxonomy (NCBI): domain Eukaryota; kingdom Metazoa; phylum Chordata; class Mammalia; order Rodentia; family Dipodidae; genus Orientallactaga; species Orientallactaga sibirica. The sequence goes on along the minus strand of JAEOAD010000804.1, from coordinate 26,387 downwards.
AGCTCTAGGAATGAGCTGCTTTTCTACAAAAGTGTAGATCACAGCAAGTTCAAACTCTCTAGTTTGTACAACTTAACAAGTTGTAGAATATGCTAGTTTCGCTTTGTTTCTAATGTAGTTTGGTAAGAAAAAAACCTCTTCATTGCCAAACACTCTGTGCGAAATAAAAATGTTCAGCTCTAGGAATGAGCTGCTTTTCTACAAAGAGTGTAGATCACAGCAAGTTCAAACTCTCTAGTTTGTACAACAACAAGTTGTAGAATATGCTAGTTTCGCTTTGTTTCTAATGTAGTTTGGTAAGAAAAAAAAACCTCTTCATTGCCAAACACTCTACTGTGTGCGAAATAAGCTTGTTCAGCTCTAGGAATGAGCTGCTTTTCTACAAAGAGTGTAGATCACAGCAAGTTCAAACTCTCTAGTTTGTTGTACAACAACAAGTTGTAGAATATGCTAGTTTCGCTTTGTTTCTAATGTAGTTTGGTAAGAAAAGAAACCTCTTCATTGCCAAACACTCTACTGTGCGAAATAAGCTTGTTCAGCTCTAGGAATGAGCTGCTTTTCTACAAAGAGTGTAGATCACAGCAAGTTCAAACTCTCTAGTTTGTACAACAACTTAACAAGTTGTAGAATATGCTAGTTTCTTTTTGTTTCTAATGTAGTTTGGTAAGAAAAGAAACCTCTTCATTGCCAAACACTCTACTGTGCGAAAAATAAAAGTTTCAGCTCTAGGAATGAGCTGCTTTTCTACAAAGAGTGTAGATCACAGCAAGTTCAAACTCTCTAGTTTGTACAACAACAACAAGTTGTAATATGCTAGTTTCGCTTTGTTTCTAATGTAGTTTGGTAAGAAAAGAAACCTCTTCATTGCCAAACACTCTACTGTGCGAAATAAACTTGTTCAGCTCTAGGAATGAGCTGCTTTTCTACAAAGAGTGTAGATCACAGCAAGTTCAAACTCTCTAGTTTGTACAACTTAACAAGTTGTAGAATATGCTAGTTTCGCTTTGTTTCTAATGTAGTTTGGTAAGAAAAAAAACCTCTTCATTGCCAAACACTCTACTGTGCGAAATAAACTTGTTCAGCTCTAGGAATGAGCTGCTTTTCTACAAAGAGTGTGTAGATCACAGCAAGTTCAAACTCTCTAGTTTGTACAACAACAAGTTGTAGAATATGCTAGTTTCGCTTTGTTTCTAATGTAGTTTGGTAAGAAAAAAAACCTCTTCATTGCCAAACACTCTACTGTGCTGAAAATAAGCTTGTTCAGCTCTAGGAATGAGCTGCTTTTCTACAAAGTGTAGATCACAGCAAGTTCAAACTCTCTAGTTTGTACAACTTAACAAGTTGTAGAATATGCTAGTTTCGCTTTGTTTCTAATGTAGTTTGGTAAGAAAAGAAACCTCTTCATTGCCAAACACTCTACTGTGCGAAATAAAGCTTGTTCAGCTCTAGGAATGAGCTGCTTTTCTAAAAAGTGTAGATCACAGCAAGTTCAAACTCTCTAGTTTGTACAACAACAAGTTGTAGAATATGCTAGTTTCGCTTTGTTTCTAATGTAGTTTGGTAAGAAAAGAAACCTCTTCATTGCCAAACACTCTACTCTACTGTGCACTCTACTGTGCGAAATAAGCTTGTTCAGCTCTAGGAATGAGCTGCTTTTCTACAAAGTGTGTAGATCACAGCAAGTTCAAACTCTCTAGTTTGTACAACAACAACAAGTTGTAGAATATGCTAGTTTCGCTTTGTTTCTAATGTAGTTTGGTAAGAAAAAAACCTCTTCATTGCCAAACACTCTACTGTGAAAATAAGCTTGTTCAGCTCTAGGAATGAGCTGCTTTTCTACAAAGAGTGTAGATCACAGCAAGTTCAAACTCTCTAGTTTGTACAACTTAACAAGTTGTAGAATATGCTAGTTTCTTTTGTTTCTAATGTAGTTTGGTAAGAAAAAAAAACCTCTTCATTGCCAAACACTCTACTGTGCGAAATAAGCTTGTTCAGCTCTAGGAATGAGCTGCTTTTCTACAAAGAGTGTAGATCACAGCAAGTTCAAACTCTCTAGTTTGTACAACTTAACAAGTTGTAGAATATGCTAGTTTCGCTTTGTTTCTAATGTAGTTTGGTAAGAAAAGAAACCTCTTCATTGCCAAACACTCTACTGTGCGAAATAAGCTTGTTCAGCTCTAGGAATGAGCTGCTTTTCTACAAAGAGTGTAGATCACAGCAAGTTCAAACTCTCTAGTTTGTACAACTTAACAAGTTGTAGAATATGCTAGTTTCGCTTTGTTTCTAATGTAGTTTGGTAAGAAAAAAAACTCTTCATTGCCAAACACTCTACTGTGCGAAATAAAAGCTTGTTCAGCTCTAGGAATGAGCTGCTTTTCTACAAAGAGTGTAGATCACAGCAAGTTCAAACTCTCTAGTTTGTACAACAACAAGTTGTAGAATATGCTAGTTTCGCTTTGTTTCTAATGTAGTTTGGTAAGAAAAAAAACCTCTTCATTGCCAAACACTCTACTGTGCGAAATAAGCTTGTTCAGCTCTAGGAATGAGCTGCTTTTCTACAAAGTGTAGATCACAGCAAGTTCAAACTCTCTAGTTTGTACAACTTAAAGTTGTAGAATATGCTAGTTTCGCTTTGTTTCTAATGTAGTTTGGTAAGAAAAGAAACCTCTTCATTGCCAAACACTCTACTGTGCGAAATAAACTTGTTCAGCTCTAGGAATGAGCTGCTTTTCTACAAAGAGTGTAGATCACAGCAAGTTCAAACTCTCTAGTTTGTACAACTTAACAAGTTGTAGAATATGCTAGTTTCGCTTTGTTTCTAATGTAGTTTGGTAAGAAAAGAAACTCTTCATTGCAAACACTCTACTGTGCGAAATAAGCTTGTTCAGCTCTCTAGAATGAGCTGCTTTTCTACAAAGAGTGTAGATCACAGCAAGTTCAAACTCTCTAGTTTGTACAACAACAAGTTGTAGAATATGCTAGTTTCGTTTGTTTCTAATGTAGTTTGGTAAGAAAAGAAACCTCTTCATTGCCAAACACTCTACTGTGCAAAAATAAGCTTGTTCAGCTCTAGGAATGAGCTGCTTTTCTACAAAAAGTGTAGATCACAGCAAGTTCAAACTCTCTAGTTTGTACAACTTAACAAGTTGTAGAATATGCTAGTTTCGCTGTTTCTAATGTAGTTTGGTAAGAAAAAAAACCTCTTCATTGCCAAACACTCTACTGTACTGAAAATAAACTTGTTCTCTAGGAATGAGCTGCTTTTCTACAAAGAGTGTAGATCACAGCAAGTTCAAACTCTCTAGTTTTTGTACAACAACAAGTTGTAGAATATGCTAGTTTCGCTTTGTTTTCTAATGTAGTTTGGTAAGAAAAAAACCTCTTTCATTGCCAAACACTCTACTGTGCGAAATAAAGCTTGTTCAGCTCTAGGAATGAGCTGCTTTTCTACAAAGTGTAGATCACAGCAAGTTCAAACTCTCTAGTTTGTACAACTTAACAAGTTGTAGAATATGCTAGTTTCGCTTTGTTTCTAATGTAGTTTGGTAAGAAAAAAAACCTCTTCATTGCCAAACACTCTACTGTGCGAAAATAAGCTTTGTTCAGCTCTAGGAATGAGCTGCTTTTCTACAAAGAGTGTAGATCACAGCAAGTTCAAACTCTCTAGTTTGTACAACAACAAAGTTGTAGAATATGCTAGTTTCGCTTTGTTTTCTAATGTAGTTTGGTAAGAAAAGAAACCTCTTCATTGCCAAACACTCTACTGTGCGAAATAAACTTGTTCAGCTCTAGGAATGAGCTGCTTTTCTACAAAGTGTAGATCACAGCAAGTTCAAACTCTCTAGTTTGTACAACTTAACAAGTTGTAGAATATGCTAGTTTCGCTTTGTTTCTAATGTAGTTTGGTAAGAAAAGAAACCTCTTCATTGCCAAACACTCTACTGTGCGAAATAAGCTTGTTCAGCTCTAGGAATGAGCTGCTTTTCTACAAAGAGTGTAGATCACAGCAAGTTCAAACTCTCTAGTTTGTACAACAACAAGTTGTAGAATATGCTAGTTTCGCTTTGTTTCTAATGTAGTTTGGTAAGAAAAAAAAAACTCTTTCATTGCCAAACACTCTACTGTGCGAAATAAAACTTGTTCAGCTCTAGGAATGAGCTGCTTTTCTACAAAGTGTAGTAGATCACAGCAAGTTCAAACTCTCTAGTTTGTACAACTTAACAAGTTGTAGAATATGCTAGTTTCGCTTTGTTTCTAATGTAGTTTGGTAAGAAAAGAAACCTCTTCATTGCCAAACACTCTACTGTGCGAAATAAACTTGTTCAGCTCTAGGAATGAGCTGCTTTTCTACAAAGTGTGTAGATCACAGCAAGTTCAAACTCTCTAGTTTGTACAACAAACAAGTTGTAGAATATGCTAGTTTCGCTTTGTTTCTAATGTAGTTTGGTAAGAAAAAAAACCTCTTCATTGCCAAACACTCTACTGTGCGAAATAAGCTTGTTCAGCTCTAGGAATGAGCTGCTTTTCTACAAAAGAGTGTAGATCACAGCAAGTTCAAACTCTCTAGTTTGTACAACAACAAGTTGTAGAATATGCTAGTTTCGCTTTTTTCTAATGTAGTTTGGTAAGAAAAAACCTCTTCATTGCCAAACACTCTACTGTGCGAAATAAGCTTGTTCAGCTCTAGGAATGAGCTGCTTTTCTACAAAGAGTGTAGATCACAGCAAGTTCAAACTCTCTAGTTTGTACAACTTAACAAGTTGTAGAATATGCTAGTTTCGCTTTGTTTCTAATGTAGTTTGGTAAAAAAAAGAAACCTCTTCATTGCCAAACACTCTACTGTGCGAAATAAACTTGTTCAGCTCTAGGAATGAGCTGCTTTTCTACAAAGAGTGTAGATCACAGCAAGTTCAAACTCTCTAGTTTGTACAACAACAAGTTGTAGAATATGCTAGTTTCGCTTTGTTTCTAATGTAGTTTGGTAAGAAAAAAACCTCTTCATTGCCAAACACTCTACTGTGCTCTACTGTGAAATAAGCTTGTTCAGCTCTAGGAATGAGCTGCTTTTCTACAAAGAGTGTAGATCACAGCAAGTTCAAACTCTCTAGTTTGTACAACTTAACAAGTTGTAGAATATGCTAGTTTCGCTTTGTTTCTAATGTAGTTTGGTAAAAAAAAAAACTCTTCATTGCCAAACACTCTACTGTGCGAAATAAACTTGTTCAGCTCTAGGAATGAGCTGCTTTTCTACAAAGAGTGTAGATCACAGCAAGTTCAAACTCTCTAGTTTGTACAACTTAACAAGTTGTAGAATATGCTAGTTTCGTTTTGTTTAATGTGTAGTTTGGTAAGAAAAAACCTCTTCATTGAAACCTCTTCATTGCCAAACACTCTACTGTGTAAAATAAGCTTGTTCAGCTCTAGGAATGAGCTGCTTTTCTACAAAGAGTGTAGATCACAGCAAGTTCAAACTCTCTAGTTTGTACAACTTAACAAGTTGTAGAATATGCTAGTTTCCTTTTGTTTCTAATGTAGTTTGGTAAGAAAAGAAACCTCTTCATTGCCAAACACTCTACTGTGCGAAATAAGCTTGTTCAGCTCTAGGAATGAGCTGCTTTTCTACAAAGAGTGTAGATCACAGCAAGTTCAAACTCTCTAGTTTGTACAACTTAACAAGTTGTAGAATATGCTAGTTTCGCTTTGTTTCTAATGTAGTTTGGTAAGAAAAAGAAACCTCTTCATTGCCAAACACTCTACTGTGCGAAATAAACTTGTTCAGCTCTAGGAATGAGCTGCTTTTCTACAAAGAGTGTGTAGATCACAGCAAGTTCAAACTCTCTAGTTTGTACAACTTAACAAGTTGTAGAATATGCTAGTTTCTTTGTTTCTAATGTGTAGTTTGGTAAGAAAAGAAAACCTCTTCATTGCCAAACACTCTACTGTGTGAAAATAAGCTTGTTCAGCTCTAGGAATGAGCTGCTTTTTTCTACAAAGAGTGTAGATCACAGCAAGTTCAAACTCTCTAGTTTGTACAACAACAACAAGTTGTAGAATATGCTAGTTTCGCTTTGTTTCTAATGTAGTTTGGTAAGAAAAAAACCTCTTCATTGCCAAACACACTCTACTGTGCGAAATAAGCTTGTTCAGCTCTAGGAATGAGCTGCTTTTCTACAAAGAGTGTAGATCACAGCAAGTTCAAACTCTCTAGTTTGTACAACAAACAAGTTGTAGAATATGCTAGTTTCGCTTTGTTTCTAATGTAGTTTGGTAAGAAAAAACCTCTTCTTCATTGCCAAACACTCTACTGTGCGAAATAAAAGCTTGTTCAGCTCTAGGAATGAGCTGCTTTTCTACAAAGTGTAGATCACAGCAAGTTTCAAACTCTCTAGTTTGTACAACTTAACAAGTTGTAGAATATGCTAGTTTCGCTTTGTTTCTAATGTAGTTTGGTAAGAAAAGAAACCTCTTCATTGCCAAACACTCTACTGTGCGAAATAAGCTTGTTCAGCTCTAGGAATGAGCTGCTTTTCTACAAAGAGTGTAGATCACAGCAAGTTCAAACTCTCTAGTTTGTACAACTTAACAAGTTGTAGAATATGCTAGTTTCTTTTTGTTTTTCTAATGTAGTTTGTAAGAAAAGAAACTCTTCATTTGCCAAACACTCTACTGTGCGAAATAAGCTTGTTCAGCTCTAGGAATGAGCTGCTTTTCTACAAAGAGTGTAGATCACAGCAAGTTCAAACTCTCTAGTTTTGTACAACTTAACAAGTTGTAGAATATGCTAGTTTCGCTTTGTTTCTAATGTAGTTTGGTAAGAAAAGAAACCTCTTCATTGCCAAACACTCTACTGTGCGAAATAAATAAGTTCAGCTCTAGGAATGAGCTGCTTTTCTACAAAGAGTGTAGATCACAGCAAGTTCAAACTCTCTAGTTTGTACAACTTAACAAGTTGTAGAATATGCTAGTTTCGCTTTGTTTCTAATGTAGTTTGGTAAGAAAAAAAACCTCTTCATTGCCAAACACTCTACTGTGCGAAATAAGCTTGTTCAGCTCTAGGAATGAGCTGCTTTTCTACAAAGAGTGTAGATCACAGCAAGTTCAAACTCTCTAGTTTGTACAACAAACAAGTTGTAGAATATGCTAGTTTCGCTTTGTTTCTAATGTAGTTTGGTAAGAAAAGAAACTTCTTCATTGCCAAACACTCTACTGTGCGAAATAAAGCTTGTTCAGCTCTAGGAATGAGCTGCTTTTCTACAAAAAGTGTAGATCACAGCAAGTTCAAACTCTCTAGTTTGTACAACTTAACAAGTTGTAGAATATGCTAGTTTCGCTTTGTTTCTAATGTAGTTTGGTAAGAAAAAAAACCTCTTCATTGCCAAACACTCTACTGTGCGAAATAAAAGCTTGTTCAGCTCTAGGAATGAGCTGCTTTTCTACAAAGTGTGATCACAGCAAGTTCAAACTCTCTAGTTTGTACAACTTAACAAGTTGTAGAATATGCTAGTTTCGCTTTGTTTCTAATGTAGTTTGGTAAGAAAAGAAACCTCTTCATTGCCAAACACTCTACTGTGCGAAATAAGCTTGTTCAGCTCTAGGAATGAGCTGCTTTTCTACAAAGAGAGTGTAGTGTAGATCACAGCAAGTTCAAACTCTCTAGTTTGTACAACTTAACAAGTTGTAGAATATGCTAGTTTCGCTTTGTTTCTAATGTAGTTTGGTAAGAAAAAAGAAACCTCTTCATTGCCAAACACTCTACTGTGCGAAATAAGCTTGTTCAGCTCTAGGAATGAGCTGCTTTTCTACAAAGAGTGTAGATCACAGCAAGTTCAAACTCTCTAGTTTGTACAACTTAACAAGTTGTAGAATATGCTAGTTTCTTTTTGTTTCTAATGTAGTTTGGTAAGAAAAGAAACCTCTTCATTGCCAAACACTCTACTGTGCGAAATAAAAACTTGTTCAGCTCTAGGAATGAGCTGCTTTTCTACAAAGAGTGTAGATCACAGCAAGTTCAAACTCTCTAGTTTGTACAACTTAACAAGTTGTAGAATATGCTAGTTTCGCTTTGTTTCTAATGTAGTTTGGTAAGAAAAGAAACCTCTTCATTGCCAAACACTCTACTGTGCTGAAATAAAGCTTGTTCAGCTCTAGGAATGAGCTGCTTTTCTACAAAGTGTGTAGATCACAGCAAGTTCAAACTCTCTAGTTTGTACAACTTAACAAGTTGTAGAATATGCTAGTTTCGCTTTGTTTCTAATGTAGTTTGGTAAGAAAAGAAACCTCTTCATTGCCAAACACTCTACTGTGCTAAATAAGCTTGTTCAGCTCTAGGAATGAGCTGCTTTTCTTTCAAAAAGTGTAGATCACAGCAAGTTCAAACTCTCTAGTTTTGTACAACAACAAGTTGTAGAATATGCTAGTTTCGCTTTGTTTCTAATGTAGTTTGGTAAGAAAAAACCTCTTCATTGCCAAACACTCTACTGTGCGAAATAAGCTTGTTCAGCTCTAGGAATGAGCTGCTTTTCTACAAAGAGTGTAGATCACAGCAAGTTCAAACTCTCTAGTTTGTACAACTTAACAAGTTGTAGAATATGCTAGTTTCCCTTTGTTTGTAATGTAGTTTGGTAAGAAAAAAAAAACCTCTTCATTGCCAAACACTCTACTGTGCGAAATAAGCTTGTTCAGCTCCAGGAATGAGCTGCTTTTCTACAAAGAGTGTAGATCACAGCAAGTTCAAACTCTCTAGTTTGTACAACAAACAAGTTGTAGAATATGCTAGTTTCGCTTTGTTTCTAATGTAGTTTGGTAAGAAAAGAAACCTCTTCATTGCCAAACACTCTACTGTGCGAAATAAACTTGTTCAGCTCTAGGAATGAGCTGCTTTTCTACAAAGAGTGTAGATCACAGCAAGTTCAAACTCTCTAGTTTGTACAACAACAAGTTGTAGAATATGCTAGTTTCGCTTTGTTTCTAATGTAGTTTGGTAAGAAAAAACCTCTTCATTCATTGCAAACACTCTACTGTGCGAAATAAGCTTGTTCAGCTCTAGGAATGAGCTGCTTTTCTACAAAGAGTGTAGATCACAGCAAGTTCAAACTCTCTAGTTTGTACAACTTAACAAGTTGTAGAATATGCTAGTTTCTTTTTTTTAATGTAGTTTTGGTAAGAAAAGAAACCTCTTCATTGCCAAAACACTCTACTGTGCTGTGAAATAAACTTGTTCAGCTCTAGGAATGAGCTGCTTTTCTACAAAGAGTGTAGATCACAGCAAGTTCAAACTCTCTAGTTTTTGTACAACTTAACAAGTTGTAGAATATGCTAGTTTCGCTTTGTTTCTAATGTAGTTTGGTAAGAAAAGAAACCTCTTCATTGCCAAACACTCTACTGTGCGAAATAAGCTTGTTCAGCTCTAGGAATGAGCTGCTTTTCTACAAAGAGTGTAGATCACAGCAAGTTCAAACTCTCTAGTTTGTACAACAACAAGTTGTAGAATATGCTAGTTTCGCTTTGTTTCTAATGTAGTTTGGTAAGAAAAGAAACCTCTTCATTGCCAAACACTCTACTGTGCGAAATAAGCTTGTTCAGCTCTAGGAATGAGCTGCTTTTCTACAAAGAGTGTAGATCACAGCAAGTTCAAACTCTCTAGTTTGTACAACTTAACAAGTTGTAGAATATGCTAGTTTCGCTTTGTTTCTAATGTAGTTTGGTAAGAAAAAAAACTCTTCATTGCCAAGCACTCTACTGTGCGAAATAAGCTTGTTCAGCTCTAGGAATGAGCTGCTTTTCTACAAAGAGTGTAGATCACAGCAAGTTCAAACTCTCCTAGTTTGTACAACTTAACAAGTTGTAGAATATGCTAGTTTCGCTTTGTTTCTAATGTAGTTTGGTAAGAAAAGAAACCTCTTCATTGCCAAACACTCTACTGTGCGAAATAAGCTTGTTCAGCTCTAGGAATGAGCTGCTTTTCTACAAAGAGTGTAGATCACAGCAAGTTCAAACTCTCTAGTTTGTACAACAACAACAAGTTGTAGAATATATGCTAGTTTCGCTTTGTTTCTAATGTAGTTTGGTAAGAAAAAAAACCTCTTCATTGCCAAACACTCTACTGTGCGAAATAAACTTGTTCAGCTCTAGGAATGAGCTGCTTTTCTACAAAGAGTGTAGATCACAGCAAGTTCAAACTCTCCTAGTTTGTACAACTTAACAAGTTGTAGAATATGCTAGTTTCGCTTTGTTTCTAATGTAGTTTGGTAAGAAAAGAAACCTCTTCATTGCCAAACACTCTACTGTGCGAAATAAGCTTGTTCAGCTCTAGGAATGAGCTGCTTTTCTACAAAGAGTGTAGATCACAGCAAGTTCAAACTCTCTAGTTTGTACAACAACAAGTTGTAGAATATATGCTAGTTTCGCTTTGTTTCTAATGTAGTTTGGTAAGAAAAGAAACCTCTTCATTGCCAAACACTCTACTGTGCGAAATAAAGCTTGTTCAGCTCTAGGAATGAGCTGCTTTTCTACAAAGAGTGTAGATCACAGCAAGTTCAAACTCTCCTAGTTTGTACAACTTAACAAGTTGTAGAATATGCTAGTTTCGCTTTGTTTCTAATGTAATTTGGTAAGAAAAGAAACCTCTTCATTGCCAAACACTCTACTGTGCGAAATAAGCTTGTTCAGCTCTAGGAATGAGCTGCTTTTCTACAAAGAGTGTAGATCACAGCAAGTTCAAACTCTCCTAGTTTGTACAACTTAACAAGTTGTAGAATATGCAAGTTTCGCTTTGTTTCTAATGTAGTTTGGTAAGAAAAGAAACCTCTTCATTGCCAAACACTCTACTGTGCGAAATAAACTTGTTCAGCTCTAGGAATGAGCTGCTTTTCTACAAAGAGTGTAGATCACAGCAAGTTCAAACTCTCCTAGTTTGTACAACTTAACAAGTTGTAGAATATGCAAGTTTCGCTTTGTTTCTAATGTAGTTTGGTACGAAAAGAAACCTCTTCATTGCCAAACACTCTACTGTGCGAAATAAGCTTGTTCAGCTCTAGGAATGAGCTGCTTTTCTACAAAGAGTGTAGATCACAGCAAGTTCAAACTCTCTAGTTTGTTTGTACAACTTAACAAGTTGTAGAATATGCTAGTTTCGCTTTGTTTCTAATGTAGTTTGGTAAGAAAAGAAACCTCTTCATTGCCAAACACTCTACTGTGCGAAATAAGCTTGTTCAGCTCTAGGAATGAGCTGCTTTTCTACAAAGAGTGTAGATCACAGCAAGTTCAAACTCTCTAGTTTGTACAACTTACAAGTTGTAGAATATGCTAGTTTCGCTTTGTTTCTAATGTAGTTTGGTAAGAAAAAAAACCTCTTCATTGCCAAACACTCTACTGTGCGAAATAAGCTTGTTCAGCTCTAGGAATGAGCTGCTTTTCTACAAAGAGTGTAGATCACAGCAAGTTCAAACTCTCTAGTTTGTACAACTTAACAAGTTGTAGAATATGCTAGTTTCGCTTTGTTTCTAATGTAGTTTGGTAAGAAAAGAAACCTCTTCATTGCCAAACACTCTACTGTGCGAAATAAGCTTGTTCAGCTCTAGGAATGAGCTGCTTTTCTACAAAGAGTGTAGATCACAGCAAGTTCAAACTCTCTAGTTTGTACAACTTAACAAGTTGTAGAATATGCTAGTTTCGCTTTGTTTCTAATGTAGTTTGGTAAGAAAAAACCTCTTCATTGCCAAACACTCTACTGTGCGAAATAAACTTGTTCAGCTCTAGGAATGAGCTGCTTTTCTACAAAGAGTGTAGATCACAGCAAGTTCAAACTCTCTAGTTTGTACAACTTAACAAGTTGTAGAATATGCTAGTTTCGCTTTGTTTCTAATGTAGTTTGGTAAGAAAAGAAACCTCTTCATTGCCAAACACTCTACTGTGCGAAATAAGCTTGTTCAGCTCTAGGAATGAGCTGCTTTTCTACAAAGTGTAGATCACAGCAAGTTCAAACTCTCTAGTTTGTACAACTTAACAAGTTGTAGAATATGCTAGTTTCGCTTTGTTTCTAATGTAGTTTGGTAAGAAAAGAAACCTCTTCATTGCCAAACACTCTACTGTGCGAAATAAGCTTGTTCAGCTCTAGGAATGAGCTGCTTTTCTACAAAGAGTGTAGATCACAGCAAGTTCAAACTCTCTAGTTTGTACAACAAACAAGTTGTAATAATATAGTTTTTCTTTGTTTTCTAATGTAGTTTGGTAAGAAAAGAAACCTCTTCATTGCCAAACACTCTACTGTGCTGTGAAATAAGCTTGTTCAGCTCTAATGAGCTGCTTTTGCTTTTCAAAGTGTAGATCACAGCAAGTTCAAACTCTCTAGTTTGTACAACTTAACAAGTTGTAGAATATGCTAGTTTCGCTTTGTTTCTAATGTAGTTTGGTAAGAAAAGAAACCTCTTCATTGCCAAACACTCTACTGTGCGAAATAAAAGCTTGTTCAGCTCTAGGAATGAGCTGCTTTTCTACAAAGAGTGTAGATCACAGCAAGTTCAAACTCTCTAGTTTGTACAACTTAACAAGTTGTAGAATATGCTAGTTTCGCTTTGTTTTTCTAATGTAGTTTGGGTAAAAAAAAACCTCTTCATTGCCAAACACTCTACTGTGCGAAATAAGCTTGTTCAGCTCTAGGAATGAGCTGCTTTTCTACAAAGAGTGTAGATCACAGCAAGTTCAAACTCTCTAGTTTGTACAACTTAACAAGTTGTAGAATATGCTAGTTTCGCTTTGTTTCTAATGTAGTTTGGTAAGAAAAGAAACCTCTTCATTGCCAAACACTCTACTGTGCGAAATAAGCTTGTTCAGCTCTAGGAATGAGCTGCTTTTCTACAAAGAGTGTAGATCACAGCAAGTTCAAACTCTCTAGTTTGTACAACTTACAACAAGTTGTAGAATATGCTAGTTTCGCTTTGTTTCTAATGTAGTTTGGTAAGAAAAGAAACCTCTTCATTGCCAAACACTCTACTGTGCGAAATAAGCTTGTTCAGCTCTAGGAATGAGCTGCTTTTCTACAAAGAGTGTAGATCACAGCAAGTTCAAACTCTCTAGTTTGTACAACTTAACAAGTTGTAGAATATGCTAGTTTCGCTTTGTTTCTAATGTAGTTTGGTAAGAAAAGAAACCTCTTCATTGCCAAACACTCTACTGTGCGAAAATAAGCTTGTTCAGCTCTAGGAATGAGCTGCTTTTCTACAAAGAGTGTAGATCACAGCAAGTTCAAACTCTCTAGTTTGTACAACTTAACAAGTTGTAGAATATGCTAGTTTCGCTTTGTTTCTAATGTAGTTTGGTAAAGAAAAGAAACCTCTTCATTGCCAAACACTCTACTGTGCGTGCGAAATAAGCTTGTTCAGCTCTAGGAATGAGCTGCTTTTCTACAAAGAGTGTAGATCACAGCAAGTTCAAACTCTCTAGTTTGTACAACTTAACAAGTTGTAGAATATGCTAGTTTCGCTTGTTTCTAATGTAGTTTGGTAAGAAAAGAAACCTCTTCATTGCCAAACACTCTACTGTGCGAAATAAACTTCAGCTCTAGGAATGAGCTGCTTTTCTACAAAGAGTGTAGATCACAGCAAGTTCAAACTCTCTAGTTTGTACAACTTAACAAGTTGTAGAATATGCTAGTTTCGCTTTGTTTCTAATGTAGTTTGGTAAGAAAAAAACCTCTTCATTGCCAAACACTCTACTGTGCGAAATAAGCTTGTTCAGCTCTAGGAATGAGCTGCTTTTCTACAAAGAGTGTAGATCACAGCAAGTTCAAACTCTCCTAGTTTGTACAACTTAACAAGTTGTAGAATATGCTAGTTTCGCTTTGTTTCTAATGTAGTTTGGTAAGAAAAGAAACTCTTCATTGCCAAACACTCTACTGTGCGAAATAAGCTTGTTCAGCTCTAGGAATGAGCTGCTTTTCTACAAAGAGTGTAGATCACAGCAAGTTCAAACTCTCTAGTTTGTACAACTTAACAAGTTGTAGAATATGCTAGTTTCGCTTTGTTTCTAATGTAGTTTGGTAAGAAAAAAAACCTCTTCATTGCCAAACACTCTACTGTGCGAAATAAGCTTGTTCAGCTCTAGGAATGAGCTGCTTTTCTACAAAGAGTGTAGATCACAGCAAGTTCAAACTCTCCTAGTTTGTACAACTTAACAAGTTGTAGAATATGCTAGTTTCCCTTTGTTTGTAATGTAGTTTGGTAAGAAAAAAAAACCTCTTCATTGCCAAACACTCTACTGTGCGAAATAAGCTTGTTCAGCTCCAGGAATGAGCTGCTTTTGTACAAAGAGGGTAGATCACAGCAAGTTCAAACTCTCTAGTTTGTACAACTTAACAAGTTGTAGAATATGCTAGTTTCGCTGTTTTCTAATGTAGTTTGGTAAGAAAAAAAACTTCATTGCCAAACACTCTACTGTGCGAAATAAAAACTTTTCAGCTCTAGGAATGAGCTGCTTTTCTACAAAGAGTGTAGATCAGCAAGTTCAAACTCTCTAGTTTGTACAACTTAACAAGTTGTAGAATATGCTAGTTTCGCTTTGTTTCTAATGTAGTTTGGTAAAAAGAAACCTTCATTCATTGCAAACACTACTGTGTGCGAAATAAGCTTGTTCAGCTCTAGGAATGAGCTGCTTTTCTACAAAGAGTGTAGATCACAGCAAGTTCAAACTCTCCTAGTTTGTACAACTTAACAAGTTGTAGAATATGCTAGTTTCGCTTTGTTTCTAATGTAGTTTGGTAAGAAAAGAAACCTCTTCATTGCCAAACACTCTACTGTGCGAAATAAAGCTTGTTCAGCTCTAGGAATGAGCTGCTTTTCTACAAAGAGTGTAGATCACAGCAAGTTCAAACTCTCTAGTTTGTACAACAAACAAGTTGTAGAATATGCTAGTTTCGCTTTGTTTCTAATGTAGTTTGGTAAGAAAAGAAACCTCTTCATTGCCAAACACTCTACTGTGCGAAATAAGCTTGTTCAGCTCTAGGAATGAGCTGCTTTTCTACAAAGAGTGTAGATCACAGCAAGTTCAAACTCTCCTAGTTTGTACAACTTAACAAGTTGTAGAATATGCTAGTTTCGCTTTGTTTCTAATGTAGTTTGGTAAGAAAAGAAACCTCTTCATTGCCAAACACTCTACTGTGCGAAATAAGCTTGTTCAGCTCTAGGAATGAGCTGCTTTTCTACAAAGAGTGTAGATCACAGCAAGTTCAAACTCTCTAGTTTGTACAACTTAACAAGTTGTAGAATATGCTAGTTTCGCTTTGTTTCTAATGTAGTTTGGTAAGAAAAGAAAAAAACCTCTTCATTGCCAAACACTCTACTGTGCGAAATAAGCTTGTTCAGCTCTAGGAATGAGCTGCTTTTCTACAAAGAGTGTAGATCACAGCAAGTTCAAACTCTCTAGTTTGTACAACTTAACAAGTTGTAGAATATGCTAGTTTCTTTGTTTCTAATGTAGTTTGGTAAGAAAAGAAACCTCTTCATTGCCAAACACTCTACTGTGCGAAATAAGCTTGTTCAGCTCTAGGAATGAGCTGCTTTTCTACAAAGAGTGTAGATCACAGCAAGTTCAAACTCTCTAGTTTGTACAACTTAACAAGTTGTAGAATATGCTAGTTTCGCTTTGTTTCTAATGTAGTTTGGTAAGAAAAGAAACCTCTTCATTGCCCAAACACTCTACTGTGCGAAATAATAAGCTTGTTCAGCTCTAGGAATGAGCTGCTTTTCTACAAAGAGTGTAGATCACAGCAAGTTCAAACTCTCTAGTTTGTACAACTTAACAAGTTGTAGAATATGCTAGTTTCGCTTTGTTTCTAATGTAGTTTGGTAAGAAAAAAGAACCTCTTCATTGCCAAACACTCTACTGTGCGAAATAAGCTTGTTCAGCTCTAGGAATGAGCTGCTTTTCTACAAAGAGTGTAGATCACAGCAAGTTCAAACTCTCCTAGTTTGTACAACTTAACAAGTTGTAGAATATGCTAGTTTCGCTTTGTTTCTAATGTAGTTTGGTAAGAAAAGAAACCTCTTCATTGCCAAACACTCTACTGTGCGAAAAATAAGCTTCAGGCTCTAGGAATGAGCTGCTTTTCTACAAAGAGTGTAGATCACAGCAAGTTCAAACTCTCCTAGTTTGTACAACTTAACAAGTTGTAGAATATGCTAGTTTCTTTGTTTTCTAATGTAGTTTGGTAAGAAAAGAAACCTCTTCATTGCCAAACACTCTACTGTGCGAAATAAGCTTGTTCAGCTCTAGGAATGAGCTGCTTTTCTACAAAGAGTGTAGATCACAGCAAGTTCAAACTCTCTAGTTTGTACAACTTACAAAGTTGTAGAATATGCTAGTTTCGCTTTGTTTCTAATGTAGTTTGGTAAGAAAAGAAACCTCTTCATTGCCAAACACTCTACTGTGCGAAATAAGCTTGTTCAGCTCTAGGAATGAGCTGCTTTTCTACAAAGAGTGTAGATCACAGCAAGTTCAAACTCTCTAGTTTGTACAACTTAACAAGTTGTAGAATATGCTAGTTTCCCTTTGTTTGTAATGTAGTTTGGTAAGAAAAAAAAACCTCTTCATTGCCAAACACTCTACTGTGCGAAATAAGCTTGTTCAGCTCTAGGAATGAGCTGCTTTTCTACAAAGAGTGTAGATCACAGCAAGTTCAAACTCTCCTAGTTTGTACAACTTAACAAGTTGTAGAATATATAGTTTTCGCTTTGTTTCTAATGTAGTTTGGTAAGAAAAGAAACCTCTTCATTGCCAAACACTCTACTGTGCGAAATAAGCTTGTTCAGCTCTAGGAATGAGCTGCTTTTCTACAAAGAGTGTAGATCACAGCAAGTTCAAACTCTCTAGTTTGTACAACTTAACAAGTTGTAGAATATGCTAGTTTCGCTTTGTTTCTAATGTAGTTTGGTAAGAAAAGAAACCTTCTTTTGCCAAACACTCTACTGTGCGAAATAAGCTTGTTCAGCTCTAGGAATGAGCTGCTTTTCTACAAAGAGTGTAGATCACAGCAAGTTCAAACTCTCTAGTTTGTACAACAACAAACAAGTTGTAGAATATGCTAGTTTCGCTTTGTTTCTAATGTAGTTTGGTAAGAAAAAAAGAAACCTCTTCATTGCCAAACACTCTACTGTGCGAAATAAGCTTGTTCAGCTCTAGGAATGAGCTGCTTTTCTACAAAGAGTGTAGATCACAGCAAGTTCAAACTCTCCTAGTTTGTACAACTTAACAAGTTGTAGAATATGCTAGTTTCGCTTTGTTTCTAATGTAGTTTGGTAAGAAAAGAAACCTCTTCATTGCCAAACACTCTACTGTGCGAAATAAGCTTGTTCAGCTCTAGGAATGAGCTGCTTTTCTACAAAGAGTGTAGATCACAGCAAGTTCAAACTCTCCTAGTTTGTACAACTTAACAAGTTGTAGAATATGCTAGTTTCGCTTTGTTTCTAATGTAGTTTGGTAAGAAAAAACCTCTTCATTGCCAAACACTCTACTGTGCGAAATAAGCTTGTTCAGCTCTAGGAATGAGCTGCTTTTCTACAAAGAGTGTAGATCACAGCAAGTTCAAACTCTCCTAGTTTGTACAACTTAACAAGTTGTAGAATATGCTAGTTTCGCTTTGTTTCTAATGTAGTTTGGTAAGAAAAGAAACCTCTTCATTGCCAAACACTCTACTGTGCTCTAGAAATAAGCTTGTTCAGCTCTAGGAATGAGCTGCTTTCTACAAAGAGTGTGTTTCTAGATCACAGCAAGTTCAAACTCTCCTAGTTTGTACAACTTAACAAGTTGTAGAATATGCTAGTTTCAACTTAACAAGTTGTAGAATTTGTTTGTTTCTAATGTAGTTTGGTAAGAAAAGAAACCTCTTCATTGCCAAACACTCTACTGTGCGAAATAAGCTTGTTCAGCTCTAGGAATGAGCTGCTTTTCTACAAAGAGTGTAGATCACAGCAAGTTCAAACTCTCCTAGTTTGTACAACTTAACAAGTTGTAGAATATGCTAGTTTCGCTTTGTTTCTAATGTAGTTTGGTAAGAAAAGAAACCTCTTCATTGCCAAACACTCTACTGAAATAAGCTTGTGTTCAGCTCTAGGAATGAGCTGCTTTTCTACAAAGAGTGTAGATCACAGCAAGTTCAAACTCTCCTAGTTTGTACAACTTAACAAGTTGTAGAATATGCTAGTTTCGCTTTGTTTCTAATGTAGTTTGGTATAAAAGAAACCTCTTCATTGCCAAACACTCTACTGTGCGAAATAAGCTTGTTCAGCTCTAGGAATGAGCTGCTTTTCTACAAAGAGTGTAGATCACAGCAAGTTCAAACTCTCCTAGTTTGTACAACTTAACAAGTTGTAGAATATGCTAGTTTCGCTTTGTTTCTAATGTAGTTTGGTAAGAAAAGAAACCTCTTCATTGCCAAACACTCTACTGTGCGAAATAAGCTTGTTCAGCTCTAGGAATGAGCTGCTTTTCTACAAAGAGTGTAGATCACAGCAAGTTCAAACTCTCTAGTTTGTACAACTTAACAAGTTGTAGAATATGCTAGTTTCGCTTTGTTTCTAATGTAGTTTGGTAAGAAAAGAAACCTCTTCATTGCCAAACACTCTACTGTGCGAAATAAGCTTGTTCAGCTCTAGGAATGAGCTGCTTTTCAAAAGTGTAGATCACAGCAAGTTCAAACTCTCCTAGTTTGTACAACAACTTAACAAGTTGTAGAATATGCTAGTTTCGCTTTGTTTCTAATGTAGTTTGGTAAGAAAAGAAACCTCTTCATTGCCAAACACTCTACTGTGCGAAATAAGCTTGTTCAGCTCTAGGAATGAGCTGCTTTTCTACAAAGAGTGTAGATCACAGCAAGTTCAAACTCTCCTAGTTTGTACAACTTAACAAGTTGTAGAATATGCTAGTTTTCGCTTTGTTTCTAATGTAGTTTGGTAAGAAAAAGAAACCTCTTCATTGCCAAACACTCTACTGTGCGAAATAAGCTTGTTCAGCTCTAGGAATGAGCTGCTTTTCTACAAAGAGTGTAGATCACAGCAAGTTCAAACTCTCCTAGTTTGTACAACTTAACAAGTTGTAGAATATGCTAGTTTCTGCTTTTTTTGTTTCTAATGTAGTTTGGTAAGAAAAGAAACCTCTTCATTGCCAAACACTCTACTGTGCGAAATAAGCTTGTTCAGCTCTAGGAATGAGCTGCTTTTCTACAAAGAGTGTAGATCACAGCAAGTTCAAACTCTCCTAGTTTGTACAACTTAACAAGTTGTAGAATATGCTAGTTTCGCTTTGTTTCTAATGTAGTTTGGTAAGAAAAGAAACCTCTTCATTGCCAAACACTCTACTGTGCGAAATAAGCTTGTTCAGCTCTAGGAATGAGCTGCTTTTCTACAAAGAGTGTAGATCACAGCAAGTTCAAACTCTCCTAGTTTGTACAACTTAACAAGTTGTAGAATATGCTAGTTTCGCTTTGTTTCTAATGTAGTTTGGTAAGAAAAGAAACCTCTTCATTGCCAAACACTCTACTGTGCGAAATAAGCTTGTTCAGCTCTAGGAATGAGCTGCTTTTCTACAAAGAGTGTAGATCACAGCAAGTTCAAACTCTCCTAGTTTGTACAACTTAACAAGTTGTAGAATATGCTAGTTTCGCTTTGTTTCTAATGTAGTTTGGTAAGAAAAGAAACCTCTTCATTGCCAAACACTCTACTGTGCGAAATAAGCTTGTTCAGCTCTAGGAATGAGCTGCTTTTCTACAAAGAGTGTAGATCACAGCAAGTTCAAACTCTCTAGTTTGTACAACTTAACAAGTTGTAGAATATGCTAGTTTCGCTTTGTTTCTAATGTAGTTTGGTAAGAAAAGAAACCTCTTCATTGCCAAACACTCTACTGTGCGAAATAAGCTTGTTCAGCTCTAGGAATGAGCTGCTTTTCTACAAAGAGTGTAGATCACAGCAAGTTCAAACTCTCGTAGTTTGTACAACTTAACAAGTTGTAGAATATGCTAGTTTCGCTTTGTTTCTAATGTAGTTTGGTAAGAAAAGAAACCTCTTCATTGCCAAACACTCTACTGTGCGAAATAAGCTTGTTCAGCTCTAGGAATGAGCTGCTTTTCTACAAAGAGTGTAGATCACAGCAAGTTCAAACTCTCCTAGTTTGTACAACTTAACAAGTTGTAGAATATGCTAGTTTCGCTTTGTTTCTAATGTAGTTTGGTAAGAAAAGAAACCTCTTCATTGCCAAACACTCTACTGTGCGAAATAAGCTTGTTCAGCTCTAGGAATGAGCTGCTTTTCTACAAAGAGTGTAGATCACAGCAAGTTCAATCTCTCCTAGTTTGTACAACTTAACAAGTTGTAGAATATGCTAGTTTCGCTTTGTTTTCTAATGTAGTTTGGTAAGAAAAGAAACCTCTTCATTGCCAAACACTCTACTGTGCGAAATAAGCTTGTTCAGCTCTCAGAATGAGCTGCTTTTCTACAAAGAGTGTAGATCACAGCAAGTTCAAACTCTCCTAGTTTGTACAACTTAACAAGTTGTAGAATATGCTAGTTTTCGCTTTGTTTCTAATGTAGTTTGGTAAGAAAAAACCTCTTTCATTGCCAAACACTCTACTGTGCGAAATAAGCTTGTTCAGCTCTAGGAATGAGCTGCTTTTCTACAAAGAGTGTAGATCACAGCAAGTTCAAACTCTCCTAGTTTGTACAACTTAACAAGTTGTAGAATATGCTAGTTTCGCTTTGTTTCTAATGTAGTTTGGTAAGAAAAGAAACCTCTTCATTGCCAAACACTCTACTGTGCGAAATAAAGCTTGTTCAGCTCTAGAATGAGCTGCTTTTCTACAAAGAGTGTAGATCACAGCAAGTTCAAACTCTCCTAGTTTGTACAACTTAACAAGTTGTAGAATATGCTAGTTTCGCTTTGTTTCTAATGTAGTTTGGTAAGAAAAAACCTCTTCATTGCCAAACACTCTACTGTGCGAAATAAGCTTGTTCAGCTCTAGGAATGAGCTGCTTTTCTACAAAGAGTGTAGATCACAGCAAGTTCAAACTCTCCTAGTTTGTACAACTTAACAAGTTGTAGAATATGCTAGTTTCGCTTTGTTTCTAATGTAGTTTGGTAAGAAAAAAACCTCTTCATTGCCAAACACTCTACTGTGCGAAATAAGCTTGTTCAGCTCTAGGAATGAGCTGCTTTTCTACAAAGAGTGTAGATCACAGCAAGTTCAAACTCTCCTAGTTTGTACAACTTAACAAGTTGTAGAATATGCTAGTTTCGCTTTGTTTCTAATGTAGTTTGGTAAGAAAAGAAACCTCTTCATTGCCAAACACTCTACTGTGCGAAATAAGCTTGTTCAGCTCTAGGAATGAGCTGCTTTTCTACAAAGAGTGTAGATCACAGCAAGTTCAAACTCTCCTAGTTTGTACAACTTAACAAGTTGTAGAATATGCTAGTTTCGCTTTGTTTCTAATGTAGTTTGGTAAGAAAAGAAACCTCTTCATTGCCAAACACTCTACTGTGCGAAATAAGCTTGTTCAGCTCTAGGAATGAGCTGCTTTTCTACAAAGAGTGTAGATCACAGCAAGTTCAAACTCTCCTAGTTTGTACAACTTAACAAGTTGTAGAATATGCTAGTTTCGCTTTGTTTCTAATGTAGTTTGGTAAGAAAAGAAACCTCTTCATTGCCAAACACTCTACTGTGCGAAATAAGCTTGTTCAGCTCTAGGAATGAGCTGCTTTTCTACAAAGAGTGTAGATCACAGCAAGTTCAAACTCTCCTAGTTTGTACAACTTAACAAGTTGTAGAATATGCTAGTTTCGCTTTGTTTCTAATGTAGTTTGGTAAGAAAAGAAACCTCTTCATTGCCAAACACTCTACTGTGCGAAATAAGCTTGTTCAGCTCTAGGAATGAGCTGCTTTTCTACAAAGAGTGTAGATCACAGCAAGTTCAAACTCTCCTAGTTTGTACAACTTAACAAGTTGTAGAATATGCTAGTTTCGCTTTGTTTCTAATGTAGTTTGGTAAGAAAAGAAACCTCTTCATTGCCAAACACTCTACTGTGCGAAATAAGCTTGTTCAGCTCTAGGAATGAGCTGCTTTTCTACAAAGAGTGAGATCACAGCAAGTTCAAACTCTCCTAGTTTGTACAACTTAACAAGTTGTAGAATATGCTAGTTTCGCTTTGTTTCTAATGTAGTTTGGTATAAAAGAAACCTCTTCATTGCCAAACACTCTACTGTGCGAAATAAGCTTGTTCAGCTCTAGGAATGAGCTGCTTTTCTACAAAGAGTGTAGATCACAGCAAGTTCAAACTCTCCTAGTTTGTACAACTTAACAAGTTGTAGAATATGCTAGTTTCGCTTTGTTTCTAATGTAGTTTGGTAAGAAAAGAAACCTCTTCATTGCCAAACACTCTACTGTGCGAAATAAGCTTGTTCAGCTCTAGGAATGAGCTGCTTTTCTACAAAGAGTGTAGATCACAGCAAGTTCAAACTCTCCTAGTTTGTACAACTTAACAAGTTGTAGAATATGCTAGTTTCGCTTTGTTTCTAATGTAGTTTGGTAAAAAAAGAAACCTCTTCATTGCCAAACACTCTACTGTGCGAAATAAGCTTGTTCAGCTCTAGGAATGAGCTGCTTTTCTACAAAGAGTGTAGATCACAGCAAGTTCAAACTCTCCTAGTTTGTACAACTTAACAAGTTGTAGAATATGCTAGTTTCGCTTTGTTTCTAATGTAGTTTGGTAAGAAAAGAAACCTCTTCATTGCCAAACACTCTACTGTGCGAAATAAGCTTGTTCAGCTCTAGGAATGAGCTGCTTTTCTACAAAGAGTGTAGATCACAGCAAGTTCAAACTCTCCTAGTTTGTACAACTTAACAAGTTGTAGAATATGCTAGTTTCGCTTTGTTTCTAATGTAGTTTGGTAAGAAAAGAAACCTCTTCATTGCCAAACACTCTACTGTGCGAAATAAGCTTGTTCAGCTCTAGGAATGAGCTGCTTTTCTACAAAGTGTAGATCACAGCAAGTTCAAACTCTCCTAGTTTGTACAACTTAACAAGTTGTAGAATATGCTAGTTTCGCTTTGTTTCTAATGTAGTTTGGTAAGAAAAGAAACCTCTTCATTGCCAAACACTCTACTGTGCAAAATAAGCTTGTTCAGCTCTAGGAATGAGCTGCTTTTCTACAAAGAGTGTAGATCACAGCAAGTTCAAACTCTCCTAGTTTGTACAACTTAACAAGTTGTAGAATATGCTAGTTTCGCTTTGTTTCTAATGTAGTTTGTAAGAAAAAAAACCTCTTCATTGCCAAACACTCTACTGTGCGAAATAAGCTTGTTCAGCTCTAGGAATGAGCTGCTTTTCTACAAAGAGTAGATCACAGCAAGTTCAAACTCTCCTAGTTTGTACAACTTAACAAGTTGTAGAATATGCTAGTTTCGCTTTGTTTCTAATGTAGTTTGGTAAGAAAAGAAACCTCTTCATTGCCAAACACTCTACTGTGCGAAATAAGCTTGTTCAGCTCTAGGAATGAGCTGCTTTTCTACAAAGAGTGTAGATCACAGCAAGTTCAAACTCTCCTAGTTTGTACAACTTAACAAGTTGTAGAATATGCTAGTTTCGCTTTGTTTCTAATGTAGTTTGGTAAGAAAAGAAACCTCTTCATTGCCAAACACTCTACTGTGCGAAATAAGCTTGTTCAGCTCTAGGAATGAGCTGCTTTTCTACAAAGAGTGTAGATCACAGCAAGTTCAAACTCTCCTAGTTTGTACAACTTAACAAGTTGTAGAATATGCTAGTTTCGCTTTGTTTCTAATGTAGTTTGGTAAGAAAAGAAACCTCTTCATTGCCAAACACTCTACTGTGCTGAATAAGCTTGTTCAGCTCTAGGAATGAGCTGCTTTTCTACAAAGAGTGTAGATCACAGCAAGTTCAAACTCTCCTAGTTTGTACAACTTAACAAGTTGTAGAATATGCTAGTTTCGCTTTGTTTCTAATGTAGTTTGGTAAGAAAAGAAACCTCTTCATTGCCAAACACTCTACTGTGCGAAATAAGCTTGTTCAGCTCTAGGAATGAGCTGCTTTTCTACAAAGAGTGTAGATCACAGCAAGTTCAAACTCTCCTAGTTTGTACAACTTAACAAGTTGTAGAATATGCTAGTTTTCTGCTTTGTTTCTAATGTAGTTTGGTAAGAAAAGAAACCTCTTCATTGCCAAACACTCTACTGTGCGAAATAAGCTTGTTCAGCTCTAGGAATGAGCTGCTTTTCTACAAAAGAGTGTAGATCACAGCAAGTTCAAACTCTCCTAGTTTGTACAACTTAACAAGTTGTAGAATATGCTAGTTTCGCTTTTTTTTTCTAATGTAGTTTGGTAAGAAAAGAAACCTCTTCATTGCCAAACACTCTACTGTGCGAAATAAGCTTGTTCAGCTCTAGGAATGAGCTGCTTTTCTACAAAGAGTGTAGATCACAGCAAGTTCAAACTCTCCTAGTTTGTACAACTTAACAAGTTGTAGAATATGCTAGTTTCGCTTTGTTTCTAATGTAGTTTGGTAAGAAAAGAAACCTCTTCATTGCCAAACACTCTACTGTGCGAAATAAGCTTGTTCAGCTCTAGGAATGAGCTGCTTTTCTACAAAGTGTAGATCACAGCAAGTTCAAACTCTCCTAGTTTGTACAACTTAACAAGTTGTAGAATATGCTAGTTTCGCTTTGTTTCTAATGTAGTTTGGTAAGAAAAGAAACCTCTTCATTGCCAAACACTCTACTGTGCGAAATAAGCTTGTTCAGCTCTAGGAATGAGCTGCTTTTCTACAAAGAGTGTAGATCACAGCAAGTTCAAACTCTCCTAGTTTGTACAACTTAACAAGTTGTAGAATATGCTAGTTTCGCTTTGTTTCTAATGTAGTTTGGTAAGAAAAGAAACCTCTTCATTGCCAAACACTCTACTGTGCGAAATAAGCTTGTTCAGCTCTAGGAATGAGCTGCTTTTCTACAAAGAGTGTAGATCACAGCAAGTTCAAACTCTCCTAGTTTGTACAACTTAACAAGTTGTAGAATATGCTAGTTTCGCTTTGTTTCTAATGTAGTTTGGTAAGAAAAGAAACCTCTTCATTGCCAAACACTCTACTGTGCGAAATAAGCTTGTTCAGCTCTAGGAATGAGCTGCTTTTCTACAAAGAGTGTAGATCACAGCAAGTTCAAACTCTCCTAGTTTGTACAACTTAACAAGTTGTAGAATATGCTAGTTTCGCTTTGTTTCTAATGTAGTTTGGTAAGAAAAGAAACCTCTTCATTGCCAAACACTCTACTGTGCGAAATAAGCTTGTTCAGCTCTAGGAATGAGCTGCTTTTCTACAAAGAGTGTAGATCACAGCAAGTTCAAACTCTCCTAGTTTGTACAACTTAACAAGTTGTAGAATATGCTAGTTTCGCTTTGTTTCTAATGTAGTTTGGTAAGAAAAGAAACCTCTTCATTGCCAAACACTCTACTGTGCGAAATAAGCTTGTTCAGCTCTAGGAATGAGCTGCTTTTCTACAAAGAGTGTAGATCACAGCAAGTTCAAACTCTCCTAGTTTGTACAACTTAACAAGTTGTAGAATATGCTAGTTTCGCTTTGTTTCTAATGTAGTTTGGTAAGAAAAGAAACCTCTTCATTGCCAAACACTCTACTGTGCGAAATAAGCTTGTTCAGCTCTAGGAATGAGCTGCTTTTCTACAAAGAGTGTAGATCACAGCAAGTTCAAACTCTCCTAGTTTGTACAACTTAACAAGTTGTAGAATATGCTAGTTTCGCTTTGTTTCTAATGTAGTTTGGTAAGAAAAGAAACCTCTTCATTGCCAAACACTCTACTGTGCGAAATAAGCTTGTTCAGCTCTAGGAATGAGCTGCTTTTCTACAAAGAGTGTAGATCACAGCAAGTTCAAACTCTCCTAGTTTGTACAACTTAACAAGTTGTAGAATATGCTAGTTTCGCTTTGTTTCTAATGTAGTTTGGTAAGAAAAGAAACCTCTTCATTGCCAAACACTCTACTGTGCGAAATAAGCTTGTTCAGCTCTAGGAATGAGCTGCTTTTCTACAAAGAGTGTAGATCACAGCAAGTTCAAACTCTCCTAGTTTGTACAACTTAACAAGTTGTAGAATATGCTAGTTTCGCTTTGTTTTAATGTAGTTTGGTAAGAAAAGAAACCTCTTCATTGCCAAACACTCTACTGTGCGAAATAAGCTTGTTCAGCTCTAGGAATGAGCTGCTTTTCTACAAAGAGTGTAGATCACAGCAAGTTCAAACTCTCCTAGTTTGTACAACTTAACAAGTTGTAGAATATGCTAGTTTCTTTTGTTTCTAATGTAGTTTGGTAAGAAAAGAAACCTCTTCATTGCCAA
>JAEOAD010001633.1:0-16016 GCA_036365145.1 Orientallactaga sibirica | reverse complement strand
CACCTTCTCAGGGACTGTCATTACCTTAGACCCTTTCTGCCCAGTCCTCAGCTTCTGCTGCTGTGCAGAATCCTTCCCTTCTGCATGAAACAGGCTCTCACCTGTGATGGCCGCAGTTCTTCACAGTGGAGCTCCTTGAAAGAGTTAGGCCTCTTCACCGCTGCCTCCCTTCCTGCCTCCAATTCCCTTCACCTCCCACACATTGAGGTTGGGACACATGTGACATTTAGAGGAATGATGCACTTGCTTTTGCAAAGCAACCATAATTTTGGGGTATTTTGTTTATCATTTCTTTTTGAGGCAGTGTATCAAGTAGCTCAGTCTGCCTCAACCTCACTATGTAGCCAAAGATTGTCTTGAACTTTATTTTCTAAATATTTATTTATTTGAGAGAAAGAATGAGGTAGGGAGGAGAGAGAGATAGAGAAAGAATATGGGTGAATGGTGCTCTAGCGTCTCTAACCACTGCAAATGAACACCAGATACTTGTGCCACCTTGTGCACTTGGCTTTATGTGGGTCCTGGGGGATTGAACCTGGGTTATTTGGCTTTGCAGGCAAGCACATTAACTGCTAAGCCATCTCTCCAATACTGCATTGAACTTTTGTTGCTCCTGTCATCACCTCCTTATTGCTGGAATTAGAGGCAGATAACAGCACTTCCTGTTTATGTAATTACTGGATATTGAACTCATGGCTCATGTGTGTTAGGCAAGCCTTCTATTGATTGAACCACAGCCTCAGCCTTGTTTGATTCTTTTTCTGTTTTCCATTTAAGTGGTTTATCTCATCCTGATTTAATTTTGATTGGTCATATAGATTAAAAAAAATCATACATTCATTTCACATTTAGGCATGGTTTCTCCTTTGTCCTTGGGATGCCCTGGCTGTCTGATGTCTGGTTTCTGCTTTCCCTCCCTTTTGTTTTCCTTTTCACTGCCATTCCTGTAAGAAGGACAGGGGGCAAGAAGCAGATTATTATGGGTGACTTGTCATGAGCATGGGGTTGTAAGGACTGTTAAAGTACATCATTTTTACAAATTGATTTCTTGTTTGGTGAGTCAGAGTACACGATTGGGCAGACAGGGAACTATGATTATGGTGAGAAGAATACTCATCAAAGGACCCAGTAAAGAGCATAACCATGGAAACCAGTTTCCTAAACCTGACCAATAGTTGCTCTCATGGATTTTGTTAACCTTTTTTTAATTTTGTCTATCTGTTGTTGAATAATATTGGAATTGTCTGTAATATTGAAGCAACATGTTGCACGGAATTGTTGATAGCCAATATCATGCTTCAATAATAAAAAAATAATGGCTTTATTTTGTAATATTGAGGTTCAAAGTTCTTTCCTTTCTTGGTTAATGTGTGACCGAACTCATGTGGTGAGATCAGCAGTTTTGCTGAAGATGCAGGCCAACTTAGACACTTCCCTTTGTATCCCTATCACAAGGCCTGGAATGAACAGTATAAATACTGTTGCAACTGCTACTTGCTTGTGATCTAGAAGAAAGAAATTATCATCACACTTGAGGGGCAGAATGCAGTATTCCAGTGAGGAGGGGTTAGGGATGGCAGTAAGGGGAAGATCTGTCTGATGGAGCAGATTCCAGAGAAGTTAGCAGGCAGGGCTTGAAAGTCCACTTTATTGCAGAAGAAGACCCACCCCATGGGCATCCATTTGCCAGTGGTCAGGGAGATGTTTTGTTCAATAAGAACAATTAGGAGGTGGTTGAGATGGTTTAAGAGGTGTTCAAGGGGGGATACAATTGATGCATAGGCAATGTTGGACAACTAGGGTGACTGGGAGTGCTGAATCTGTATGGAGCACAGGATGGTCTTGTTTGGTAATTCTATATCCAATGACATTAACATATTCATTATACCCAATAGATACACCTATGAGATTATTAGTTAATAGTGGACCGCATAAAGAATTTTTGTTCATGTTATCAACAGCCAATTGAACCCAGAAGTTTTGAGTATTTAAAAATTCCAATGAGCTGGTAGATATGCTTATGTTCAGGGTAGCCTTTGAGTAGACAGTATCTGTAGGGGCTCTTTTAAGAAATATTTTATTTTATTTTACTTATTTATTTGAGAGAGAGAGAGATAGAGACAGAGAAAGAGAGGAAATGAGTGTGCCAGGGCCTTCAGCCACTGGAAACAAACACAGACGCATGCACCACCTTGTGCATCTGGCTTATGTCAGTCCTGGGGAATAAAACCTGGGTCCTTTGGCTTTTTATGCAAGTGCCTTTACCAGTAAGCCATTTATCCAGTCATGGGGGGCTCCTTTTTTAGGTTTGGTACTAGAGTGTTGTCATGAATCTACAGGGTGGGTTGTAGTCTTAGACATAGCAAAATTTAGGGACTGGTGAAATGGCTTAGCAGTTAAGGCATTTGCCTGAGAAGCATAAGGACCTGGGTTCGATTCCCCAAGACCCAAGTAAAGTAGATGCATAAGGGGGTGTATGCATATGGAGTTCTTTTGCATTGGCTGGAGGCCCTGGTGTACCCATTTGCTCTTTTTCTCTGCCTCTTCCTTTTTCTCTCAAATAAATAAATAAAACAACTTTAAAATTTTTATATTATCTCTTTTAGACAGATTTTTCCGTAGTCCCTGTGTCATCCCCTGATGGCATAATTCTTGACTCTCTTTATACCATCTAATAGGCCCAAATATAATGTCAGGGTATTAAAAAGGTACAGTTTATTACTAGGGGAGAACCTATGGTGGCAGGTCCTATTTGGGCCACAGTGGAGACACGTGTGTCTGGTGTAGCAAAACATGAGTGACAATAAGTCTTATTAGGGATATAGGAATGGCAAGAGGGGCTATAAGCCTGTTATGTTTCATTGTTAGGAGTTAAAGAATGGATACCACCTAGGAAAATTACTGTAAGGAAGAGTGTACCCAGAGTAGGAGTGTTAAGAGTGCTTTTTGGTGTTAAGAACAATCTTTAGAAATTAACAATTATTAGTTCTGTCAACAAGAGAATAGTACTGTGAGAAGGAAGGGTGACAGGGCATCCCATAGGGTAATAGTAAGGAACTGTATCTGTTCTGGTGTGAAGGGAATGAAAGTTCCTTGTAACCAGAGTTGTTTTATGGAATCCACAAGCTCATCAAATGTGGAGATCAGCTGGGGCATCAACCATATGATAAGAGTCAGGAACAGATGAAATTGTTGGATATTGAGTGCCATCTGCTTGTCTGTCTTGAGGTGGTCCTGTTCAGGTGTAGGGGGAAATTTAGTAATCTTTAAAGAGGTGGAGGCAGTGATTGTCACCCAGAAATAGGGAGAGGAGGGTGCTTTTGTCAAGTGAGAGACATGGACCCAGGATGGGAAGCCCTGGAGTTTGGCTACATGAGGGTTATTAGGATGATATTGTGGGGCCCCTGCCACTTTGGAGAAAGAGATTGCTGGGTGGGGTCTGAGATATCAACCATGTCTCCTAGCTCGGAGTTAGGAAGAGGAGCCTCTGGATAGAGGGAGGGGAGGGTGGTGTTAGTTTGTCTCCATGGTTCTTTCTGAGCAATGGGAGGAGACTAGTGTATATGGAAGGAAGGAGTAGTGGAGTCTCATGAGACAGTCCAGGGGGAATTATAGGCCTCCCATACATGAGTTCAAAGGGGCTGATCATGGAAGGCTTTTTAGGTAGAGCTCTAAGTTTAAGTAACACTAGAAGTAAAAGTTTAATCCAATCCCATTTTAGTTCCAAGGTGAGCTTTGTGAGAGTTTCTTTGATGTTATGGTTAGTTCTTGCAACCTTGCCAAAGGATTGGGATGGTAGGGAATGTGAAACTTCCAGGCAATCTGTAGGTCCCTGTTTGGGGAGTTAGAGGAGACAAATTCTGGGCCATTGTCTGATTGTATTGAGGATGACAAGCCAAATTGAGAGAATATATCTCTAGTCAATATGTCAGTTAGTATCTGAGCTCCCTTGTTTGTGGTGAGGAAGGCTTCTACATATCCACAAAAGGTATCCACACTAAGAGATATTTGTATCATTTAACAGAGGGCATATGGGTGAAGTCTGCTTGCCAATCCATGGCTGGTAGAAGGTGATGCACCTGGTGGGTAGGGATTTGAGGGGGTCGGATGTTGGAGTTAGGGTTTGCTCTTTGGCAGCTATCACATAAGTATGCAAGAGCTTTGAAGAATTGTCTGTCCTAGGGTTGAAAGGAGGTATGGTTTTGAAGAAAAGAAAATAGAGCTTGGTTAGAGGGAATGCAGGTATGAAAGAAATCTTTCTTCTTTGAGTGAGGGGAACTTTGTATGCTAAGAAATGTAGGGAGGTGGGGTAGAGGTCTGGGTGTGTCAGGGCAATTTCACAGGCCAATTTATGAGTGTGATTGAGAGGGAGATGTACTGTTTGTCTTTCTGATGGCCTTGGCATTGCATGAATGATTCCTTAAAGGGGAGAAAAGTGACATCCAGAAGGTCTTGGATTAGAGAGGCACTAATGATTGGAGTTCACTTTTGTGAGAGGAAGGCTCTTTCCTTCCAAATAAGAATATATGAGTGGATGATTTTATAAGCATATTTTGAATCTGTATAAATGTTAATGGAAAGATCCTTAGCCAGAGTTAGGACTCGAGTAAGGGCTGTTAGTTCATCCTGCTGGAAGGTTGTGCTTAGGGTCAAAGGTTTTGCTTCAACAAGGGTACATATTTAGGGAGTTGGGGTGGCCCTGGATGATGGCATATCCTGATGCACGGAGTGGGGCATGACCTAAGTAAGTAACAGTCTGCTGACAGATCTTAACTTTGTCTTTTGACCCAATACCCCTAAGCAGATAAGGCATTGAGGAATTTTAGCAGTGTGTGCAACACAGATTTCATGGGAGGGACTACATAGGAAAGGTCATCTATGTACTGTAAGAGATGACTGGGATGGAGGTTTAGGGATGAGATCTCATTGGGGGCCTGACCAAAGTAGTGGGGACTGTCCTAAAACCTTGTGACAGGACTTTCCATTTGAGTTGCTGAGCTAAAACGGTGTCTGTGTCTTCCTAAGTAAAAGAAAAAAATAGGATGTGAGCTTGGTGTAGGGGATGGTAAAAAAATCATCTTTAAGATCTAGGACAGTAACATTGGTTGCAGTAAGTGAGAAAGATGAAAGGAGAGTGTAAGGGCAAGGGATGGCGTGGGTACAGTTGTCTCATTTATTTTTCTGAGTCCTGGATTAACCCTTAAGTTTCATTATGGTTTTAACCCCATTGATGGAGGTTTTGTGAGGAGAGTTGAAAGGTGTTTAAAGTTGGGCCTTTAGGAGGTGGAGAATTAAGGGCAGATACTGTTTACTCAAAGGCTACCCTGAACATAAGCATATCTACCAGCTCAATGGACTTCTTAAATACTCAAAACTTCTGGGTTCAATTGACTGTTGATAACATGAACAAACATTATTTTTGCAGTCCATTATTAGCTAATAATCTCACAGGTCTATCTGTTAAGTATAATGAATATGTTAATGTCCTTGGATATAGAATTACCAAACCAGACCATCCTGTGCTCCGTACAGATTCAGCACTCCGAGACACCCTAGTTGTCCAACAACATTGCCTATGCATCAATTGTATCCCCAATTGATCACCTCTTAAACCATCTCAACATCTCCCTGACCACTGGCAAATGGATGCCCATGGGATGAGTCTTCCTCTGCATTAAAATGGCCTTTCAATCCCTGTCTGGTAACTTCTCTGGAATCTGCTCAAGCAGACAGATCTTCCCCTTACTGCCATCCCTAACCCCTCCTCACTGGAATACATGGAGTCTGCCCATCAAGTGTGGTGATAATCCATGAGAGCAACTTTTGGTCACGTTTAGGAAACTAGTTTCCATGGTTATGCTCTTTACTGGGTCCTTTGATGAGTATTCTTCTCATCATAATCATAGCTCCCAGTCTGCCCAATTGTGTACTCTGACTCACCAAACAAGAAATCAATTCTATAAAAATGATGTACTTTAGCACTCCTTACAACCCCATGTTCATGACAAGTCACCCATAATAATCTGCATCTTGCCCCCTGTCCTTCTTACAGGGATGGCAGTGAAAAGGAAAACAAAAGGGAGGGAAACCAGACACCAGACATCAGACAGCCAGGGCATCCCAAGCTAAAAGGGGAAACCACGCCTAAATCTGAAATGAATGTATGATTTTTTTGATATATATGACCTACCAAAATTAAATCAGGATGAGATAAACCACTTAAATGGAAAACAGAAAAAGAATCAAACAAGGCTGAGGCTGTGGTTCAGTCCATAGAGGACTTGCCTAACACGCATGAGCCTTGAGTTCAATAGCCAGTAATTAAATAAACAGGAAGTGCTGTTTTCTGCCTCTAATCCCAGCAATAAAGAGGTGATGACAGGAGCAACAAAAGTTCAAGGCAGGGTTGAAGACATGGCTTAGTAGTTAATGTGCTTGCTTGCAAAGCAAATAACCCAGGTTCAATCCCCCAGGACCCACATAAAGCCAAGTGTATTAGGTGGTACAAGTATCTGGTGTTCATTTGAGTGGTTAGAGATGCTAGTGCACCATTCACCCATATTATTTCTCTATTTCTCTCTCCCTCCCTACCTCATTCTTTCTCATAAATAAATAAATAAATAAATAAATAAATAAATAAATAAATAGAAAATAAAGTTCAAGGCAATCTCTGGCTACATATTGAGGTTGAGGCAGACTGAGCTACTTAATACCCTGTCTCAAAAAGAAATGATAGCTGGGCGTGGTGGCACATGCCATTAATCCCAGCACTCAGGAGGCAGGGGTAGGAGGATCACCATGAGTTCAAGGCCACCCTTAGAATACAGAGTGAATTCCAGGTCAGTCTGAGCTAAAGTGAGACCCTACCTCAAAAAACCAAAAATAAGTAAATAAGTAAATAAATAAATAAATAAATAAATAAAAATAAACGATAAACAAAACACCCCAAAATTATGGTTGCTTTGCAAAAGCAAGTGCATCATTCTTCTAAATGTCACATGGGTCCCAACCTCAATATGTGGGAGATTAAGGGAATTAGAGGCAGGAAGGGAGGCAGTGGTGAAGAGGCCTAACTCTTTCAAGGAGCTCCACTGTGAAGAGCTGCAGCCATCACAGGTGAGAGTCTGTTTCATACAGAATGGAAGGATTCTATAGAGCAGCAGAAGCTGAGGACTGGGCAGAAAGGGCCTAAGGTAATGACAGTCCCTGAGAAGGTGTAAGGATGTTCTCTTGAAATTACCAAAACGAACTTTCAAAGATGCCTTTTCTTGAGACCAGGGGTGGGGGGAATGGTGGCAATCATTCAAAATAAATTCATAGAATTGGGTGTGAAGTGATGGTAATTCAAGCTGACAGTTAAAGCAAGAGATGAGAAAAAACTGTGATAAAGGGGTTGAGAGAGGAGTGAAGCTTGGAAAAAACCTTAGTGTGGACAACTGTCCTCCATACAAGGGGAACCACTGTCCTTTGAACTATCATTGACTGTGGCCTGTAACTTTCCACCATGGAGGTAAGGAAGGTTGACGCAGCTCTCCACCTCTTCATGGATTCAGTTACTGTAACTAGAGGACAGGGCTCACAAAGCCCCACCCCAGCATTTATATACAGTTTAAGTATGAGGAATGAAGAGGTAGCTTAGAGATTATGTGCACTTTCTCTGCAAATATGAGGATACAGGAGGGTCTAAACAGTTCATGTTTGAATCTCCAGATCCCACAGAAACAGCTGGGAAAGTCCAAGAAAATCTGTAACCACAGTCCTATAAAGGGGAGCAGAGATCAGAGACTCCCCCTGGGCTCATGGAAAAGTGCCTATCTTTCAAGAGAATCCAGTTCAAAATGAGAACATGGGAAGGAATGATGGAGTGGGACACTGTTTTCTGCTCTGGCTAATAAAGAGGAGTTAGAACTGCAGCAGGAATGTGCATAATACCACATAAGAGAACCCACCCAACTGTGGGCAGCACCATCACATGGGCTTCGTGCATGCTAGTCAAGCACTCTACCAACTGAGCCAGACCTTCCTTACCTGTTAAAGCAAGGATGATTATGTACAGATTATACTGTCAAATCATACATGCTCAAGGCATGTTCCTTTTGGGAAGCTGAAAAAAGCTCAGGAGATAGATGGTTGTGATGCTTATATATATCAAGCCCCAGAAGTTTCTACTTAAAATGATTCAAAGGATAAGTTTGATATTATGTGTGTTTTTAACATACTGACATAAACTGAAGTACATATTAACCATCCTAAACATCACATTCAATGGCTAGCCACCATCATCTATGAGAATATATGTAATGGGGCTGGAGAGATGGCTTACAAATTAAGGTGCTTTCCTGTGAAGCCTAAGGACCCAGGTTCATTTACCCAATAAGCCACATAAGCCAGGTACACAAGGTGGCTGTTTTAGTCAGGTTCACATTGCTGGCAGAAAGCACCTGACCAAGAGCAGCTGGTAGGGAAAAAACAAAAGACTTTGCTTTCGCCACAAACTCAAGGGCAAGCTCCATGATGGCAGAGGAAAATGACAGCATGAGGAAAGATGGACAACACCTACTGACCAACATCAGATGGACAACAGCAACAGAAGTGTGGGCCAAACACCAGCAAGGGGAAACTGGTTATAATACCCCCAACAATACACTGCCTCCAGGAGCTTTAATTTCCAAATATCCATCATCTGGGAACCTAACAGTCTGAACACCAAATTTTATGAGGGACACGTAAATCAAACACCCCAGAGGTGCATGCATCTGGAGGCATTCATTTGCAGTGGTTATAGACCCTCATTCTCCCCGCTCACAAATAAATAAAATGTGCGAGGCGTGGCGGCGCACGCCTTTAATCCCAGCACTGGAGGCAAAGGTAGAAGGATTGCCAAGAGTTCTGAGGCCACCCTGAGACTACATAGTTAATTCCAGGTCAGCCTGGACCAGAGTGAGACCCTACTCGAAAAATTAAAAATAAATAAATAAATAAATAAATAAAATGTTTTTTTTAATATATGTATTGGGGCTGGAGAGATGGTTCAGTGGTAAAGGCACTTAACTGCAAAACCTAACAACTCAGGTTCAATTCCCCTGTACCCATATAAAGACAGATACACAAAAGAGCACATGCATCTGGAGTTCATCTACAGTGGCTACAGGCCCTGGCATGCACATTCCCTTTTTCCTTGTAAATAAATTTTTTTTAAAAAAGAGTATATATCAGAGGAAGATGAGCATCACTGTGCACCCATATAATTCCCATTGAGAAGAGTGAGGCAGGAGCATCCTGAGTTGGAGGCCAGCCAGTGATACATAATGCGACCTCACCTC
The DNA here is from genome assembly GCA_036365145.1 of Orientallactaga sibirica. NCBI lineage: Eukaryota > Metazoa > Chordata > Mammalia > Rodentia > Dipodidae > Orientallactaga > Orientallactaga sibirica. Next base: position 6,693 of record JAEOAD010001633.1, on the reverse strand, counting down.
TAAGTAAAAATAAAAAGAGCCAATGGTGTAGCTCAGTGCAAAAGAACTTGCTTAGCACACACTAGACCCTGGGTTTGATAGCCAGGAACAGACGATAAGCACTGACAGTTACTCCAATTTAGCTCCAAATAAGAGTAAAACTGCTTTGCCTTCTGGAGAGAGAGTGTGCATGGAGGCCAGCAGCACAAGGCTTGATGCGTGCACAGAACATGAAGTGTTCTGACATTATTAGTCCCTGCACACGGGGCTCAGTTGTGAGGGAGACCAAAGGTGTGCACCAAGCACTGCAGGCAAGAAAGACAAGGGAATAGTCCTCTCCTCCTTAGTCCTGGGCAATGTCCTGTAAAAATATACACATCTCCATAGCTCAGCCAAACTCTCATTGCTTCAACTTCTGCAGAGATGTGAGCAAATATTTATTCACCCCCAAATAAGGTGCCAATGACAGACCAAAGAAATAATGTCATTTAAGTCCAGCCCAGTGAGTATATTGGGGTCATTTAGAGGAATATGGATGAGGGGATATTTACAGGCACATGGATGACTGAAAAAGTACCTGCATCAGTAAAAATTCCACCTTCCATGGGTGAAAACTCAGGAAAGCTGTATCCCTGGAGATGCTTGTAAAATGTGAAGGGGGCTTGACAATTTGGAATATCTCCTCTTCCCAGACATTGTTACTATTTATATAACCTTGTGGAGGAGCTTGTGAAGCTTGTGAATTTAAGGGCTTTCTGAGATTTTCAAGTTTTGTCCAGTTACTAAGCATGTTTTCTCGAACTTCCTGAGTATTACAGAGATTCCTGTATGGTGGGAGGAGCGCTCTGAAATGCTGTTTTTGGGTACACATAGTCATTACACCCATGAATTCATAGCAGCTTAAATTTCCTGCAAAAGATTGGGCCTGCCTATACATCACCTTCATGGGGAAGAATACATGTGACTCCACACCTCTAGAGAAGCTCATTGCACCTAATGATTTCTGGGAAAGGGAGTCATCTTCTGTCAGTTGTGTACCTACTGGTAAGTTGCCCTTCCTGTTCAATCACCATGCTCATGCAAGAAACCCTAATTTAACTCAGTGGGGTTAGAAAAAAAGTAATAAAGAATATTGGCAATCCTTCTGAGGAGCGTCCCTAATGGAATGGGGAAAAGAGGGTACCAACACATGATTCATCTATAAAAAACATGTTGTTAATAATAATAAGAGCCGGGCGTGGTGGGGCACACCTTTAATCCCAGCACTCAGGAGGCGGAGGTGGAAGGATCGCCATGAGTTTGAGGCCACCATGAGACTACATAGTGAATTCCAGGTCAGCCTGAGCTAGAGCGAGACCCTACCTTGAAAACACAAAACAAAAAACAAAAAAAAATGTTTTTAATAATAATAATAAACATTTTTAAAAGGAACAAAATTAAGATGGGGAGTCATAGGAATGAAGAAGTGTGTTAATGAGAGGTGGAAACTGGAAAGATGGTAGATTTTCTAGGAATACCATCAAAATACATTATAAATATGTATTAAAATATAAAAATGTGGGCTACAGGGATTGCCTAGTAGTTAAGGCACCTAGAGGTTAAGGAAAAGCCAAAGGATCCAGGTTCAGTGCCCCAGGACCCACATAAGACAGATGCACAAGGTGGTGCATGCATCTGTACTTCATTTGCATGGCTGGAAGCCCTGGTGTGCCCATTCTCACCCTCCATAGCTCTTCTCTCTCTCTGTTTTTCTCTATATCTCTCTCAAATAAATTATAAAATATTTATATGAAAAATATCATAATGGAAAAAATAGTGAAAAAAACAGTTGAAGAAGAGGATGGTTGCATACAAGAAAATGAAAATTGTCCAAATGGCCAGAAAAGATGAGAACGGCTGCCTGCAAAGAGGGGTGTGCTCAGCATTCACGGGTCTGTGCAGTTTCCATGGGGCCCACTCAGGCTCTGCTGCCCTGGCCTTGCCCTCCATACACTCCTTGTTCTCTGTGTGGTTTTTCTTTATTTTTGAAATAGGGTCTCCCATAACACAGGCTGGGTCAAAGTAACCCGGTGTGGTGGCACATACCTGTAAACTCAGTACTTGGCAGGTGGAGGCATGAGATAAAATGTGCCACCAAGCCAGGTTCACTACACTCACTCTAGATCACCTTATCCACACTTTCCACACTCTTTCCTTTGCCCCTTTTTCCCTCCCCCTCTGCTTTCCTTTTTGCTCTTCTGTTTTGAGGAAGGCTCTATGTAGTCCAGTCTGCCCTCAAACCGGGAAGCTCCTACTTCAGCCTCCCACTGGGGTCACCGGAGTGCACCAGGCCCAAAACTGTTTGTGGCGGCACTCGTGCGTGCATGTGTGCGTGCCTGCATCTCTGTGTGTGTGTGTGTGTGTGTGTGTGTGTGTGTGTGTGTGTGTCTGTGTGGATTTGGGCTCATGTCCAGGGCGGTGCGCTGGAGCTGGGTGTGGGCCTGGCCAGCCCTTTGCCTGGCTTTCTCGCATCACCTCCCAGGAGCCTGTGACCTCCGCCCTGCGTGATCCTCCTACCTGCTGCCGATCACTCACTCGGCCCCAGACTCGCCATGGCCGCCTCCTCCGCCATCCACAAGATGGAGGCTCCAGAAAATGAACTCCGCTGCTTCCTCTGCACTGCTCACGCCGACCCGCCTTTCAGTTTACAATCTGCTGAGTGGTTTCCCTGGCACACAGACACAACACCGCCACTGCCACCTCTTCTGCCCTTCAGAGGTGCTGGAGAGAGGCTCAGGAGAAAGAACTCTACTGCTCCCACCATTTTAAAGTTTACAACTTCCCTAAGGATTCTCTGGGTGAGCGACAGCATTGTGACGTCACGGGCAGAACCATCTGCCTACAACACGGGGAGGCCGGAGGCGCCCATCAGTCAAGAGGGGGGGCAGCTGGCAGAAGATGAGTGGGCTGCAGCTGTACTGGAGCAGGGACCTTGCAGCTAATAGAGCTTGTGTGGCCCCAAAACACTCAAGAGAGCAGACGCAGGAGCTTCTGGGACCTGAGGTGCAGCTGTGTGTACTGACAGACCACCAGCTTCCACCAACCCAAGGGCTAAGAATGTCATCAGATAGCATGTGAAGCCTATGGTGGAGATTTCATTGCTTTGCTAAACCTGCCTACCTGATGGTTAACCAATGTATTTGAAAAGTGCCTGGACTTATGATTTGTTTATGTAACTATGAAAACCTTTGTGAACACATTTGGACACATTGTTAACACATTTGGACAGGGAATTTTGGGTAAACTTAATCTGTTTTCCTGGGCCATGGTCACTCATATTTGGCCCTGGACTAAACTATCTCTAATCCACTTTGAGGTGAGAGCTGTGTCTTTTGCATGGACACTGGGGTGCAGCTGTGCTGAAGCAGGGACTTTACAGCTCACACAGCTTGTGTCCCACCCCGCACATACCCAGAGAGCAGATGCAGGGGCTCCTAGTACCTATGGTTCAGCTAAAATAAAGCAGAAGCTTTGCTGTTCCCAGAATTTGTCCCTCCCCACACACATATACAAGCTTACCCACAGAACAGGTGCAGGACTCCTGGGGCCTGAGGAGGCCTGGTGTGATGGTGTGACTCCTGGGGCCAGAAGATCCCATAAAGCCCACTGTATGTGCCTGAAACACTATGGTCAGTTCACAGGGATTGACACTGCTCCTTCCTTCCTTCCTTCCTTCCTTCCTTCCTTCCTTCCTTCCTTCCTTCCATTCTTCTCCTTTAAACCCTCTTCTTTCCCATTCTTTCTTCTCTCCCTTAGTCACGCCAACCTTTCTTTCTCCTTGTTTCCATTCTTCCCCTCATTTTCCTGCTCTTTTCTCACCCATTCATCCTGACACTTAACACCCTTTCCCCTCTTTTTCTCCCTTTCTTCCTATTCTTCTCGTCCCTTTCCCTCTCTTTTCCCTCATTCCTTCCTTTCTTCTCTTCCCTTTCCCCTCCTCTTCTCCCTTCCTTTCCTCTTCCCTTCCTACCTTTACCTTTGGCTTGCTAGGAGCTCAGAGGCCTGGTGAGGACTGCATCTTATGTTTCCCTTGTGCAATCAGGACTAAAATATTGCCTTCCACCCTTGCAAAGTTCTGTCCCAAATAGGAAAGAGATAGAATTGAGAAGCTGGGATGGAAAAGTTTGTGTGTGTGTGTGTGTGTGTGTGTGTGTGTGTGTGTGTGTGTTTGCACATGCACATGCTGGGAGTGATGAGATGAAAAGCAGCCCCAAGAACAGGTAAAATATCTCCCAAACAGAAGTGATTATTTTTTATTAATCAGTGTAGAATGTATATTTACATTGTATATATAATTGCATTATATACAGACACAAGAGATGAACCCCACAGGGAAGATCCTATCTTTATGATGTCTGAAGGGGTTTATAAATAGTACAGAAGCTTTACAGCATCCTAGTGTTGTGGCCTTGGCTGCCCTGTCAGCCCCCTTTCAAAGGAATAGCAGAGACAAAGCACCCAGTAAATGCTAATTACAAGTGGCTGGACTCTGCTGCTCCTACTAGGTCCAGGAGTCTGAGGGAAGTGAAGGGGAGGAGAAGGAACTTGTGTTGCAGTCAGGTTCACATTGCTGGCAGAAATCACCCGACTAAGAGCAGCTTGTGGGAAAAAGAGGTTTATTTTGGCTTACAGGCTCGAGGGGGGACGCTCCATGATGGCAGGAAAACGATGGCATGAGCAGAGGGTGGACATCACTCTCTGGTCAACATAAGGTGGACAACAGCAACAGGAGAGTGTGCCAAACACTGGCAAGGGGAAGCTGGCTATAATACCCATAAACCCGCCCCCAACAATACTCTGCCTCCAGGAGGTGTTAATTCCCAAGTTGCCATCAGCTGGGAACCTAGCATTCAGAACACTTGAAGTTTATGGGGGGACACCTGAATCAAACCACCACATTCCGCCCTGGCCCCCCATAAACTGATAACCGTACATGATGTAAAATGTAATGCATTCATGCAAATTTAAAAGTCCCCATAGTTTTTATCAATTCCAATGATGTTCATACATCCCCATAATCCAAGGTCTTTTAACTGAGCCATAATACCAAAAATATCCCCAAAAAACCCATAATGGCACAGAATAAAACATTCACACTGCAAAGGATGGCATTGGGCAAAACAAAGAAATACTTAACCAATACAAGATTTTAAACAACCAGGGCAAACGTCAAACTCTGTAATTCCAATCCAACAACTAGTCAGTGACAAATCTCCAAGTCCGATACTTCTGAGCAGCAACAAGTCTCTGGAGTTCCAATTCCGCCCCTCCAGCTAGGCTACTCACAGTCCTGGAAAATCTTCATCCAGGGCCGGCAGCTCTCCTTGGCAGCCATCTCATAGTCCTGGCATCTCCACTGGGTCCACTGCAACCCACGGTCCATCCTCATGGCCCCATGGGATCTCCATGCAGGCATCCAGCAAACCTGCTTCACACTGCCCATGGCCATTTCCAAAACACAAGACCACAAAAAAACTCAATGACCCTCTCTTTCCTGCATTTGTTATACTCCATAATACCAGGTAGGGGTGCCAATTTGTTAATCCAGGGGGAATAAATCAGACTTTGAAGAACAGGACACTCCTTCAGCATTCAGGCCCTTCAAAAGAGTCTGCATTCTTCCTGTTGCCCCATTGCAGGTCAGCTGGCCCAATCTCAAAGGTTGTAATCTCTCAACTGCAGCTGAACGGGTAGAGTTTACCCAAAGATTTCATTTTTCTGTGTGCCATATCCCTCTGCTCACACCAGTTCATTTCTACGCAAAGCAACCCTGCACAACTTCTCAGGACACGGGCATAACAGCAAACTTCTCACACAAACTGCTAGCCCAGTCCAAGTAAAGCTCTTTCTCACCCTCATAAGCCAAACCTCACAGTCCATAGTTCTTACTGCATTCAGATCTTTCAGCTCTGACCAGAATAGTCCATCAGGCTGTACTTACAGCACTGCAAGGTGTCTCTTAGGCCAAGATTTCAAATCCTTCCACATTCCTCTTGAAAATCATCTCCAAAAGGCCAAAGCCACAGTCAGGTGTCTAGCAGCAACCCCACTCCTCGGTACCACTTTACTGTTGCAGTCAGGTTCGCATTGCTGGCAGAAATCACCTGACTAAGAGCAGCTTGTGGGAAAAAGAGGTTTATTTTGGCTTACAGGCTGAGGGGGAAGCTCCATGATGGCAGGAAAAACGATGGCATGAGCAGAGGGTGGACATCACTCTCTGGTCAACATAAGGTGGACAACAGCAACAGGAGAGTGTGCCAAACACTGGCAAGGAAGCTGGCTATAATACCCATAAGCCCGCCCAACAATACTCTGCTTCCAGGAGGTGTTAATTCCTGCTGCCATCAGCTGGGAACCTAGCATTCAGAACACTTGAAGTTTATGGGGGACACCTGAATCAAACCACCACAACTTGGAAGACCAAGTGCTTTAGTGCAGATGGGAAATTTGGGGAAAGCCACTACTGGGGAAACTAGACAGGGCTTGGCCAGGGAGGACAGTGAAGGCTGGGATAAGGGTACTGATCCAAGGTATTCCTCTCTGTCTCTGTTTAAGGCTGTGGGCTGGAATGATGGTTTCTAGGAAAAGTCCCCAGTGGGCTCTGGAGTCAACGCACTTGGTGAATGCCCAGTGTAGGGAGGAAAGTGATTCTTGGACACAGGATATTTTGGAAGA
>JAEOAD010001729.1:0-16232 GCA_036365145.1 Orientallactaga sibirica | reverse complement strand
AAGGTGGTCAATAGGAATAGGAGAGTGTGCCAAACACTGGCATGGGGAAACTGGCTATAACACCCATAACTGCTCCTCCCCTCCTCCAGGAAGATGGCAGTAGACACAAGGAGACTCAAAACTTAGCACAGCAGAAAATTTAGAGGCTCCATAAGTCTCAACACAAAAGAAGACATATAATATGTGGTGGTTTGATTCAGGTGTCCCCCATAAACTTCAAGTGTTCTGAATGCTAGGTTCCCAGCTGATGGCAACTTGGGAATTAACACCTCCTGGAGGCAGAGTATTGTTGGGGGCGGGCTTATGGGTATTATAGCCAGCTTCCCCTTGCCAGTGTTTGGCACACTCTCCTGTTGCTGTTGTCCACCTTATGTTGACCAGAGAGTGATGTCCACCCTCTGCTCATGCCATCGTTTTTCCTGCCATCATGGAGCTTCCCCTTCGAGCCTGTAAGCCAAAATAAACCTCTTTTTTTCCCACAAGCTGCTCTTAGCCAGGTGTTTTTGCCAGCAACACGAACCTGACTGCAACAGTATAGTGGTACCGAGGAGTGGGATTGCTGCTAGACACCTGACTGTGTGGCTTTGGCCTTCTGGAGCTGATTTTCAAGAGGTATGTGGAAGGATTTGAAATCTTGGCCTAAGACATGCCTTGCAGTGCTGTAAGTATAGCCTGATGGACTATTCTAGTCAGAACTGAAAGATCTGAATGCAGTAAGAACAATGGACTGTGAAGTTTGGCTTATGAGGGTGAGAAAGAGCTTTACTTGGACTGGGCTAGCAGTTTGTGTGAGAAGTTTGCTGTTATGCCCGTGTCCTGAGAAGATGTGCAGGGTTGCTTTGCATAGAAATGAACTGGTGTGAGCAGAGGGATATGGCACAGAAAAAATGAAATCTTTGGGTGAAATCTGCCCATTCAGCTGCAATTGAGAGATTACAACCTTTGAGATTGGGCCAGCTGACCTGCAGTGGGGCAACAGGAAGGATGCCGATTCTTTTGAAGGGGCCTGAATGCTGAAGGAGAGTCCTGTTCTTCAAAGTCTGATTTATTCCCCCTGGATTAACAAATTGGCACCCTACCTGGTATTATGGAGTATAACAAATGCAGGAAAGAAAGGGTCATTGCGTTTGTAACGCGGTCTTGTGTTTTGGAAATGGCCATGGGCAGTGTGAAGCAGGTTTGCTGGATGCCTGCATGGAGATCCCATGGGGCCATGAGGATGGACCGTGGGTTGCAGTGGAGACCCAGTGGAGATGCCAGGACTATGAGATGGCTGCCAAGGAGAGCTGCTGACCCTGGATGAAGTTTCCAGGACTGTGAGTAGCCTAGCTGGAGGGGCAGAATTGGAACTCCAGAGACTTGTTGCTGCTCAGAAGTATTGGACTTGGAGATTTGTCACTGACTGGTTGTTGGATTGGAATTACAGAGTTTGACGTTTGCCCTGGTTGTTTAAAATCTTGTATTGGTTAAGTATTTCTTTGTTTTGCCCAATGCCATCCTTTGCAGTGTGAATGTTTTATTCTGTGCCATTATGGGTTTTTTGGGGATATTTTTGGTATTATGGCTCAGTTAAAAGACCTTGGATTATGGGGACGTATGAACATCATTGGAATTGATAAAAACTATGGGGACTTTTAAATTTGCATGAATGCATTGCATTTTACATCATGTACGGTTATCAGTTTATGGGGGCCAGGGGCAGAATGTGGTGGTTTGATTCATATGTCCCCCATAAACTTCAAGTGTTCTGAATGCTAGGTTCCCAGCTGATGGCAACTTGGGAATTAACACCTCCTGGAGGCAGAGTATTGTTGGGGGCGGGCTTATGGGTATTATAGCCAGCTTCCCCTTGCCAGTGTTTGGCACACTCTCCTGTTGCTGTTGTCCACCTTATGTTGACCAGAGAGTGATGTCCACCCTCTGCTCATGCCATCGTTTTTCCTGCCATCATGGAGCTTCCCCTTCGAGCCTGTAAGCCAAAATAAACCTCTTTTTTCCCACAAGCTGCTCTTAGTCAGGTGATTTCTGCCAGCAACACGAACCTGACTGCAACACAATACATCATCCAAGACACAGGGAATATAATGGGAGAAGGGGAAGAATGAATGTAAGAGACACAGTTGGGAAGGTGTATTCTAAGGCACTATTCCCTGTCCCCCAGAGACTGGAGTGTATATTCATGACCCCACAATGAATACAAATCTACCCCACTGAGGTTGATTTTTAGTGGAATGGGAAGTGGAAAAAAGGTACATAAGAGTGTAACCTGATATGAATATGGCCAATTTGCAAGTATTCATATATTAAAGTTTATCAAAACATTAATATCAAGACAAGAGTTTATCTTCTGAAATTTGATAACAAAGGAGGTGGTTAAAAGTACCTGACAGAGCACATTTCCCACAGTTTGAAGGAAGATTTTGATATGATGTTCCTTTTTCCATTACATAAAATCACTTTATTTTCATTATATCCTGGGAGCACACCATGAAAATTGTACTTACAAAATTTCAAAGCCTCTTTTAAATTTTGTGGGAGGATGGGTGCAACAGGGCCAATAGACTTTACAAACAAACTCCAGATGCATATACCACTTTGTGGATCTGACTTTACATGGGAACTGGGGAATCTAACACAGGTCCTTAGGCTTTGCAAGCAAGTATCTTAGCCATTGAGCAATCTCTCTAGCCTCTAAAAGCCTCTTGTAATCATTAAGTTTTAAATGCTTTATTCATGCTTCCTTAGTGAATTTTTTTGTGAATGTTTTAAGGCTTTAGTTTTAATGAAGAGAACTGAATTTTGACTTTTAATAAATTTGGATTACAGCCAACTTAGTTGTTCCTGTGTGATATTTCTTTAAGTTTTAAAATTATAACTCTCTTGGCTGGAGAGATTGCTTAATGGTTAAGGCACTTAGTGGCAAAGCCAAAGGACCCAGGTTTGATTCCCCAGTGCCCATGTAAGCACAAGGTGGGCACATGTGTCTGGAAGTTCGTTTGTAGCAGCTAGAGGCCCTGGCACACCCATTCCTTCTCTCTCTGACTCTTTCTTCCTTTCAAATGAATAAAAATAATTTTTTAAATTATGCCTTTCTCACAGCATACTTTACCTTTAGTGTTGTCCTAATATTTTATTTTATTTTTTAAAAAATATTTTATTGACAACTTCTATACTTACATACAAAAAACGCATATTTCCCTGCCTCCCCTTTCCCCTTTAGAACTCCAATCTCCATCATATACCCTCCCTCTCCCCATTAGTCTCTCTTTTAATTTGATGTTATCATCTTTTTCTTCTTTTATGAGGGTCTTGCAGAGGTATTACTAGGCACGGCAAGGTCATGGATATCAAGGCCAATTTCTGTGTGGACAGTTGCATTGTAAGAAGTCATACCTTCCTTTGGCTCTTACATTCTTTCCGCCCCCTCTTATACAATGGGCCCAAAGATGGTTAATTACGGGTTGAGATAAAATAATTAAAGGAACTGAGAAGAGTATGGCACAACGTAGGCCTGGTTTTAGCCAGACTGCATGGCAGAAGAAAACAGGAAGTGGCTTCTGTGGAAATGGCATTCTGCGCAGGCTTGGTGTGACAACAGTTACAGTCCCATGCTTGCGAGAAGCCTGCTATGAGATGTTCTGTCCAGAGACAGGCTGTCATTGGTCACAAAAAGGGGGACCACCCAATACAAGGATTAGCCAGCCAAGCCACTTAAAACCCACGTGCACTTCCTCAATAAACGAGTTTGCGGAGGCTCGTTTTCCACTTTCACCCAACTCCTGGAGTCTGTGTTGTGACTCTGTGCTGCTCACCCCAACTCAGCAGAGACCCTACCATCCCTCCTGAGCTGGCCTTAGGGGGGACCACAACAGAGAAGGTGTTTATCAGTGTTAGACATAAAATGCTTTTGCTTTTTTAAAAGTGGAACTTAGATCTGAATGTTAAAGTATGTGAATAAAGATATATATATATTCCTTTTAAAAGAAACAGAAAGCTAATTTTCAGGCTAAACCTAAATGCCACACCTGAAGTTAAAGACTTTTTTAACTGCTTAAAGACTGTTAAGGATCCTCTACAAGTTTTATATAGGGACATAGAATTAATGTAAATTTTGCTTACATTAGACACAGGTAATGTCCTATGCTAGGTGAGTCACAAAGTCATAAACACAGATGTAATTCATATTCTTCAGAGGTCTAACCAGGTTAGACATAGACAAGACCCTATTATTACCTTATGTATTACAAATGGGTAAAATAAATTAACTAGGTAAAAACAAACAACTTCAAAGTAACACAAGGAATGCCAGGATGCTTAGCTCTCTGCTCTGTCATTTCCTTTTGTTCTTGCTTACTGACATATGCTATTTAAAGTCATAGAGAGCTGGACTCTGAAAAAGGGATGATGTCCCCTTTATCTCAGACCCCATGCAAGTTTAAGCCATATGTCCCCCTGACCCTGTCCAGACAAAATGGCCAATTGTTGCTGACAAGGAAAAGGGAATAAGAAATGCCACATAACTTTGTTTCTCTTTATAGTTCTCTTTTGGACACCTATTCATCTGTTAGATGAAATTTCTCAGTACATAAAAGGTTAAATAGGTAAATTGAGGCAAGGTACTTAATCAAGTTACAAACACCTTACATAAGGCAAACATCAGACTTACCTAAAATATATATTGAGATATAAACAGATGATATAAAAAAGGAGACATCAGGGGCTGGGGTTAATGGCTTATGGTTTAAGGCATTTGCCTGAAAAGCCTAAGGAACCTGGTTTGATTCCCCAGGACCCATGTTAGCCAGATGCCCAAGGGGCACATGCATCTGGAGTTCATTTGAGCAATGGCTGAAGGCCCTGATGTGCCCATTTTTTCTCTGTCTGTCTCTTTATCTCTGCTTGCAAATAAATATTTTTTAAAAAGGGCATCAAATAAATGATGTCTTAACAGTTAAAGTGCTTATCTGGGAAGCCTAAAAATCTAGGTTTTATTCCCCAACACCCCCAATTATTGCTAAACCTAAATCTGATATAAAACAGTGTAGCAGACAGCTTCAGGTTCGCTGAGATGAACTTCCAGACCAGGCACAGTTATGGAGGAAGGGATATTATTTATTGAAGCTTACAGATCCAGGGGAAGTTCCATAATGGCAGAAGAAGCGACCTGCTCTCACAGGGCCAAGCAGAGAGAGCAAAGCCCCCCAGCCACACAGCACACAGAGCAAAACTACTGCCAAAAAGTCACAGCACACTTCAGGAACTCCTACTGGGCCCACTTTGCATATCTTTACAATGGAATCTCAAACTCACCATTAACACCTTAAGACCAGCCCCCAGTGACATTGCCTCTAGGAAAGTGATTGCAGATGCAAACTATAAAGTAATAAAACATTGAATATATTGGGGGCCATATATTCAAACTACCACAAACAGGTTCTCTGATATCCTTTTTTGAGACAGTCTTCTATACCCATCAGCACACATGGTAGGACTGTCAACAACTCTTGCAGATCCTCTTCACCACAGAGGAACATGAAAAAAATTCGGAAGGGAAGCCAAGAAACTAGTGTTGTGAGCCGATGACCACCTCATGGAGAACCTTAATGTTATTGACAAGGTTTTCCTTTCCACACAACCACACTGGGATCCCAGAACCCCTGAAGGTAAGGCATTCCTTAATCTATTTTACCTGACTTTGATGGGTGATCTCCAGGCAGCCGCTTGCTCAATGCCCTATAAATTTGTCTAAGGTGGGTGAAGGGTTCCAAGGGTGCACAGGATCCCCCATTGCTTTCCTAGAAAGGCTGAAGGAAACATGTAGAACATACCCCTCCCCCACCATAGATCCTGAAGCCCCTGAGAATAGGCTAGCTAATGATGTTACTTTTGTAAACCAGTCCGCACCAGATATTAGAAAGGAGATTCAGAAAATAAAAGGCTTTAAGAGTAAACTTCATTCAGAGTTAATAATATAATATAAATATTTATATAAATATAATATAATATAATATAATTAATATAATATATAATATAATATATTATAATATAATGTAATGTAATGTAATGTAATGTAATGTAATGTAATGTAATGTAATGTAATATAGACACTCTAAAGATAGACAGGCTAAGAAAATGACTAATATTATGGTTGCTATCTTCCAGAAGACACAAGTCCCCATGAAACACCCCTTATGCTTTGCTCATTATGATTCCATCTAAAAGACATAAACTGTGCTGGACCTAAAGGACACTTTCTTTAACATCCCATTGATGAAGCAAAGTCAACCCATTTTTGCCTTTGAATGGACAGATATGGAGTGAGGTACCAGTGGGCAATTGACATGGACTAGGCTCTCCATAAGTATTTTCAGGGTTTTCACAATGAGACACCTGAGGCAATACTCCTACAGTACGTGGATGACCTTCTCCTAGCTGCAGAAACAGAGGAAAAATGTCTCGATGCCACAGAGCATCTCCTGGACACCTTACAACATCTGGGCTATCCTCTGTCAGCCAGTAAGGCTCAGCCAAGCATGTGTAAGACAACCTACTTGGGATATGAAGTCCAAGGAGGTAAGAGGATGCTGTTGGCCTCTAGAATTTAGACCATCACCCAAATCACCACACCTCAGACTAACAGACAAATCTGAGAATTCCTCAAAACTGTGGGATATTACAAAATGTAGTCTTGAAGGTTTGCTAAATTAGCCAAGCCTTTATATGAGGCCACTAGAGGACAAAAAGAAAAGATTTTAATTGGACTAAAAATGAAAAGCAAACTTCCCTGGAACTTCCACACTTAAGAGAAGGGGACAACCAGGGGTATCCTAACCCAGAGACTGGGGCCATAATATCACTCAGTGGCCTATTTGTCTAAGAAGTTAAACCCAGTAGCCACCTGTTAGCCCCTTTGCTTCCAGGCTATTGCAGCTGCTGCTATTCTGACAAAGGATATCGACCAACTAACCTTGGGAGAGACTTTATCAATTACAGCTCCATATGTGATAGATACTCTTCTAAAAAGCCCTCACGATCGATGGCTCTCCAACTCACACATAACCCACTATCAGGCCTTGCTCCTAGATGAAAAACGGATACAGTTTTGCCAAACTATGGGTTTGAATCCAGCCTCCCTGCTGCCTGAGAACAATAAGGCATCTAGTCCTCTGCATGACTGCGTAGAGATGATCACCACCTTCCATGGCCTCTGCCTAGATCTGACAGATGTGGCTTGGTTGGACCCTCACCTAGGGATGTATTCTGATGGGAGCAACTTTGTCATGGATAGAATCAGGTATGCAGGGGTGCTATGATAACTTTGGAAGAAACTCTGTGGACTGAGGGCCTGCCGCAGGGTACATCTGCTCAGAAAGCTGAACTGATAACAATGACCAAGGCTCTGATATTGGGAAAAGACAAGACAGTAAATATCTACACAGACAGCTGTTTTGCTTTCTCTACCTAGTCTGAGACAGCCCATCTAGGAATTAAGAAATTGTTAGAAATAATTCCCTGCTATGGGTTACCCCTCAAGATAGGATCAGATAATGGGCCTGCCTTTATGTCAGAAATCACCAGGAAATTGACCAAAACACTGGGGATCAATTAAAAATTACATTGCGCCTATCATCCCCTAAGTTCAGGACAGGTAAAAAAATAAATCTGACCTTAAAAGAGTCTTCAACTAAATTAACCCTAGAGACTGGCAAAAGATAGCTGGAATTCCTTCCCTTCACCCAGTTAAGAGCCAAGTGTACCCCTTATATAAATGTTTATCCCACATCCTGCCCCGCTTGATCTTAAACAGACAAGATTTGGACATACTATTCCTACAACAAGGTGGTCTCTGAGTTAGTTTAAAAAATATTAAATTGAATAGTGGCACACAGCCATGGTGGGTTACCAGCTGCTCTTGATTTGGCTAAAGGATCCACTCAGTGGAATGGAACCCATACCTGGAACTGGAAAACAAGTCAGATCCATATCCAAAAATGAGTTCACCCTCCACTCTCAAGCTCCCACCAATAGTGGGATACAAGAGGGCCTAAACTCATTAAATTCACTCTAAAACAATAATGGCTATCCATGTACCTTGCAATGACTTCACTCTCTGTTGGAGAATTTGCTTCTCTTTTTCAGATGGTCGTAAAACCTGCTGAGACAATCAGCCCATCGCACCTCACCAGGGCACCAGCTGAAACCATAGAATAATTGGGGAAATGAGCAAGAGTTCTTTGCCGGGCGTGGTGGCGCAGGCCTTTAATCCCAGCACTCGGGAGGCAGAGGTAGGAGGATCGCCGAGAGTTCGAGGCCACCCTGAGACTACATAGTTAATTCCAGGTCAGCCTGGACCAGTGAGACCCTACCTTGCAAAACAAACAAACAAACAAACAAAAAAGAGTTCTGCCTTCTCAGCTAACCTGGTATCAGCAGGGGGGTGAAGGAGATAGACACAGAGAACACTCAACCCCTACCAAACCAGAGATCCAAAGACAAAGAGACTCCTATGACCTCGTCACTGAAATAGACCTAAAATGAACCCAACATGGCTTAGGGAAACTCTTGGAAGAGGGGGTGGAAAGATTATTAGAGCCATAACTTGGGTCCTTATGCACAGAGACATTGCCTTTCCCCCATAACTACTGGCTACCCCACAATGCAAGACCCACAATCCCAGAGGGATGAGGGCAGGGGGAAGGCTAAAATCATGGCTCTATGCACATTATATAGATAACTAATAAAAATTAAAACAAATGTTGTTTCTATGTTAATCATTCTGGTGTTATAAAAATCTATGGCTATACTTTAAAAAAGGCTTCATAATTTTTTTTTAAAGGAAATAATCCCAAAGCTGGTAGAAATCTATGTTTAATTGGTACCCCTAGCTAACAACTTTAATTTCTGCCCTAACAGGTCCCTTTATCATTTCGTTGCTTGCCCTCACTTGTGGGACCTGTATTATTAATGCCTTGGTCAAATTTGTTAAGGATCACTTAACCACAGTACAATTAATGGTTCTGGGACAACAGTACCAAGATTCGTCTCAAGAATTTGAGATGGAACCAAACTCAAGGGGGGAATGAAAAGACCAGCTGACACTATGACAGTTTCAAGTTTTCAGAGGGGTGAGCTCTGGGAGCTGATTCAATTCCTGGAGTCATGTCCAAACATGTCCCTTCCACCCCAACCAATCAAAGATGTAAAAATGCCACTTAGCCAATCATGTTAGAGTGAAGGACCAGATGATTAATGTGCTACTTTTGCTTCTGTACACTTGCTTGCTTTCTTGATAATAGTGCAGCCATTTTATGATAGGCACCATGTTACAATTAAAAAGTTCCCCTGCCCGCTTCTGGGAACTCCCCACCCCAAGCCAATTCTGGGAAGAACCAGCCGCAAGGACCCTGGCCTCTTGCAAGAGATAAGTTCTGCAAACAAGTTGCTGACCTAAGATAAGTGGCCTGGAAAGTTCCTGTGCATGCCCTCTTAGAACCAATCAATTTAAAAGTCGCAATATGATGTAACCACTGTGTTTTTTTCCCTTTATAAACCCCTTCCCTCTGAGGGTCGGGGCTCTCTCCCACTACCATTGTGCCGGACTGTGTGGACAGAACCCAGGCCTAGGCTTGCAATAAAGAAACCTGCTGTTTTTTGCATTCAAGTGTCTTGGCTTCCTTGGCGGCTCACTGGGTGACTGGGGGTCTTGGCATTTCAAGGAGGTAACCTCATCTGCCCAGAATTCCCCTAGACCTGGCTGCCAAAACCTTAAGACCAATCAAAAACAACAACAACAAAAAGAACACAAATAAACCACAAGTACAGTTACTGGTCAAATTAGCCAATCGTGATAAAAGACTAAAAGCTGGCAAAAATTCATTTAGCTGTGCTTAAAAGGAATGTCTTTTCTGCATCTATTGAGATGATCGTGTAATTTTTGTCCTTCAGACCATTTATATGATGTATTAATTCTATTGATTTACATATGTTGAATCATGCCTGCATCACTGGGGTAAAGCCTACTTGGTTGGCATGAATAACCTTTCTGATATAGTCTTGTATTCTGTTTGCCACAATTTGTTCAGAATTTTTGCATCTTTGTTCAGGGTGGAGATTGCCTATAATTTTCATTTTTTGTACTGACTTTGTCTGGTTTTGGGAATAGAAGTAGTTCAGTATAATTTCTTCCTTTTCTCTTTTATGGACAATTTTGAGAAACAATGGTGTTAGTTCTTCTATGAAAGTCTGGTAAAATTCAACAGTGTATCCATCTGGGCCTTTTTTTTTTTTTTTGGTTGGGAGACTTTTTATGACTGCTTGGATCTATGTACTTGTTATAGGTCGATTTAAATGGTTTATCTCATCTGTATTTAATTTTGGTACCTCATGTGAATCAAGTAAATCATCCATTTATTCATTTCTTTCAGATTTTGAAACTTAGAAGCATATATATTCTTAAAGTATGTCCTGATGATTTTCTGAATTTCTTTGGTATCTGTTGTAATGGTGCCTTTTTCATCTCTAATTTTATTAGCTTTTGTCTCTTCTCTTTCTTCTGGTCAGATTTGCTAAGGGTTTATTAATCTTGCTTATCCTTTCAAAGAACCAACTCTTTGTTTCATTGATTCTTTGGATTGTGGTTTTTTTGTTGTTGTTTGTTTGTTTTTTGTTTTATATTTTTTTGGTTTATAAATTCTACCCTAACCTTTATTATTTTTCCTGTCTCCTGATATTTGGTTTGCCTTGTTCTTCTCTTTCCAAGGCCTTAAGGTGAAATATTAAATTGTTTTGTGTCAACTGTCTAATTTCTTAATATAGGCACTTAAAGCTATGAATTTCCCTCTCAGGATAGCCTTCATTGTGTCCCAAAGGTTTTGGTGTGTTCTATCTTCATCATCATTTGATTAAAGGAATTTATTGATTTCCTTGTTGATTTCTTCCATGACCCATTCATCATTCAATAGTGTACTGTTTAGTCTCTGTGAATTGCTGTATGGTCTGTAGTTTGTTTGTTTGTTTTTTTTTTCTTTTGTTATTGTTGATTTGTGGTTTAATCCCATGTTGTTAGACAGAGTACAAGGGATTATTTCAATTTTCCTGTGTTTGTTAATATTTGCTTTGTGTCCTAATATATGGTCTATTTAGAGAATGTTCTATGTGCTGCTGAGAAAAATCTATATTCAGCAGCATTTGGATGGAATGTTCTGTATATATCTTGTAGGTGCATTTATTCCATGAAATCATTTAATCCAGATGTTCCTCTGTTTACTTTTGTCCAAGATGACCTGTCCATTGATGAGAGTGGCATATTGAAGTCACCCACTGCAATTGTGGTTGGTGTTATCTCTGACTTTAAGTCTAATAGTGTTTGTTTGATGAAATTGGGAGGCCCCATGTTAGGTGCATATATGTTTAGGATTGTAATGTTCTCCTGCTGGAATGTTCCTTTTATAAGTATAAAATGACATTCTTTATCTTTCCTCACTGATTTTTATTTGAAATCTATCCTGTCAGATATTACGACAGCAACCCCTAGGTCCATTCACTTGAAATAATGTTTTCCATCCTTTCACCCTGTTACACTGTTGGTGGGAATGTAATGTGGTACAGTCATTGTGGAAATCATTGGGGAGGATTTTGAGACAGCTAAAACTAGACTTACCATATGATCCAGCTGTAGCACTCCTAGGTATATATCCTAATGATTCTTATAACTACCTTAGAGATACTTGCACAACCATGTTTATTGCTGCTCTGCTCACAATAGCTAGGAAATGGAACCAGCTTAGATGTCCCTCCACAAGTGAATGGTTATTAAAATTGTGGTACATTTACACAGTGGAGTTCTATTCAGTGGTAAAGAAAAATGAAATTATGACATTTTCTTGGAAATGGATGGATCTGGAAAGGATTGCACTGAGGTAACCCAGGCTCAGAAAACCAAACGTTGCATGTTCTCTCTCATATGTGGATCCTAGTTTCAAGTGTATAGACTTGTGTGTGAGCTGGAACCAAAAATTGGTAGCAGAGTTCAGTAAGCTAGAAAAAGGCTATAAGGGAGGGAAGAGAGGGAATGATTTAAGGGGATGATATTGTGTGTATATGAAAGTAGAAGAACAGATTCCAGGTGGGGAAAGGCCTAAGTGAAGCCAGGGTAAGAGAATGTGTAAAGGAAGTTGGGTGCGGGGAGGGTCAATCAAAATTCAAGATAGTCTGAATAAGACTTATATAAACCTACTTTTTTGAATACTGGAAAATCCAGAAGGTATAGATTGTTACTAGAAAATTTTCAGTGCCATGGAAGAGATACCTTCCAGTGAGTTGTTGGCCAGGAAGTTCCCTGTTGCCTCCAAAACATTACAGGCTGTTGCCAAGGCCCTTGGTTTCCCTTGAGAAACAGAGACTAGTGCTGAAGTCTTCACTTGACCGAGTAGCAAGGTCACTGAGAAATCAAGCTGCTGCTGAGCAGAAAACCTACTCCCTATAGACCAGCCAACTGAAAACTGGAAAAAGCTGCAATGCATGGAGCCATATGTGATACTGAAATTATCAGCAGTGAAAACAGTGGACACTGGAAACTTCAAGTTTGGCCAGACAGGCCAAATGACCTAATGGGTGCAACAGTGACATGTCTGCTCTGGGGGAAACCAACTGATCTTTAATTGGACTGAAGGTCTTCTCTACCGGAAGGAATACATACCTGGTACTGAAAAACCTAATGAAAAGCATGTGTCAGGGGAGGTGACGAGCCTTAGATGTATAAACCTGCTCTTTTCTTCCTAAACATATATATTATTCCCAGCAATCTGCCCTGAAAGTACTACTTTAATGTTCATATTCATATATTAATTCTACTCTCACTTCTGGTTAGAGAAGCTTCTCTTTCAGATGGCGATGACAATTGAGATGACCCAAAAGACAACATAGTGCTGATAAGATTGGATGGAGGTGTTTCCAGCACGGAAACATCTCCATTATACCCTCTAAGGCTCAGGGCCCATTGCAGAAGATGTGGGGGAAAGAAGGTAAGAGCCAAAGGAAGGGTAAGACTCCTTACAATGCAACTGTCTAGACAGAAATTGGTCTCGATATCCATGGCCTCTGAGTGCCCAGCAATACCTTCACAAGACCCTCATAATAGGAGAAAAAGATGATGACATCAAATTAAAAGAGAGACTAATGGAGAGGAGAGGGGATATGATGGAGAGTGGAGTTCTGAAGGGGAATGGGGGGAGGGAAGGGGAGCGAAATATCATGGTTTATTGTCTGTAACTATAGTATTGTCAATGAAAAAATAAAATAAAATATTTTTAAAAATCAGAAAGGGGCAAGCAATGAAGTTGCTCTTTCTCACTGTCAAATAAATAAATAAAAATAAAATAGTTAAGAAAAAATGTTTTAGTCAGGTCCAAAGACATTTGTTCTGGTCAACAATATTCTATAGCAGGTTTCCATTGAACAATGTGAAGAATGGATGAGACACATGTCATGTGATCAAGACTGATAGCAGCATAATAAACAGTGGGTTTTTTTCTAAGTGGTTTTATTTACTGCTTTGAGAGAGATATGAGACAATCATTATCCTTGCTATTGCTACCAGACTCCAGTGGCATATGCCACTTGGTGAAACCTGCTTTCTGTAGGTGCTGGGTAATGAAACCTGGCCTGAAGGCTGTGTGAAGAAGCTGATAAACATTGTTAGAGAACAAATAAGACTTGTACACATGAACAAATATCTTACCACTTTTTATTATTTATTGGTTAGAATAGTGTAAGGGTTTCTTCAAGATATGCATTAAATCAATACATATGAGTTAAAATTTACAAATCAGTTGGTTGAAAAATATGTTTTCTTCTTAATCCTCTGAAGGGCATTTCTCCTGGGTCTTAATAAAATGATGTAGCACTTAGGGAGAAAGATGCAACCTAGCAACCTTGCACTGGAGGCCAAGACAGATAAGACCTCCACTATCACCATGGCCTTCCCCTATGTGCTATGGTAGACAGGGAGGAAGGTGACCCAGACACTGCAGAACACCAGCATGCTGAAGATCAGGAACTTGGCTTCATTGAATGTGTCAGGCAGGCTTCTGGCCAGAAAACCATAGTGAAGCTCCCTACAGCCAGAAATCCCAGGTATCCCAGGACACAGTAGAAGGCAGTGTCTGAGCCTTTGTTGCACACAATGATCATGTGGCCAAGTTCCGAGTGTGCATCAGTGTCAACAAAGGGAGGGGATGTTCCCAGCCAGATTCCACAGAGAACAAGTTGGATCAAGGTACAGATGGGGATGATCAAGTTAGGTCCTTCTGAGACCAGCAGCTCCCTCATCTTTCTTCCTGGAGCAGTGACCTTGAAGGCCAGAACCACAGTAATTGTTCTGGCCAAGATGGTGGACACAGCCACAGTGAACAGAACTGCAAATGTGATCTGCTGCAGGATGCACTTGGCTGTGTTTTTATGTCCATTGAAGAGTAATGAACAGAGATAACAAAACTTGAGGAAGATGAGCAGGATGTAGCTGTTTGTTTGATGATTGGCCTTCACAATCGGTGTGTCTTGGTGCTTCACAAAAACCCCAAGAATAAGCGCAGTGAGTGCAGAGAAAGGACAGGGCTAAGCAAGCCAAAGCCATACCCAAGGGGTCTTCATAAGCCAGAAATGTCACAGTTTTTTGGAGACAATGAGTTTGCTCTATGTTGGCATACTGATTAAATGAGCATTTCACACATTGATCCATATCTGGCAGACAAAGCACAGTATCATTAGGAAAGTGGCAGTATTACCTTCTTAGTCACAGCACAGTACAAACAAGTGTTTTAAAGGTGAACCATGTTTGTATTCCTTGTTCCTATTGACAAAAATTAAGGAAGATTGCTCAATGGCCATGATTCCTAATTAATAAAGACCATTGTATTATCATTAGATAAACAAAGATGTTTTTAAAAATATTTTTAATTATTTATTTTCAATTAAAGGGTCAGGCAGAGAAACAGAAGAATGGGTGTGCCTCAAACTTTAGCCACTGCTAACAAACTCCAGTTGCATTTTGGAAATCTGGCTTTACATATGTACTGGGGAATTAAACTGGTATGGTTAGGTTTTCAGGCATGCGCCTTATCTGCTGAGCCATCTCTCCAGGCTAACAAAACTGTATTTTATTCACTTAATTTACTTTATACATCCACATAATCCTTTATTAATATTAAAAGAATAAGTTAGGGCTGGGGAGATGGTTTGGCGGTTAAGGTGCCTGCCTCTCAAGCCTAAGAACGCCAGTTTCAGTCTCCAGGTCCCACATTTAGCCAGACTCAAAGTGAAGCAAGGGTGCAATGCCACACTTTCCCACAAGGGGGCACACACATTTGAAGTTCGTTCACAGCAGCTGAGAGCCCACTGGCATGCCAATTCTCTCTCTCTCTCTATCTCTCTCTGTCTCTCTCAAGTAAAAAAAGAATAAATTCATTGTAGTGTATAAAAATTATTTAATAACATAGCTTAGATGAGGTGTTTCTTAACATTTTTAGGTATGGACAGATGACTTAGAACTTAAGGCACTTGCTGTGAAGCCCAAGGACCCATGTTTGATTCACCAGATCCCACATAAATGAGATACACAAGGTTATCCATGTGCAAGCTCACACATGCACACAAAGTGGCACATGAGCCTGAAATTTGATTGCAGTCGCTTGATGCCCTGACCTGCCAATGATGACTCCTTCTCTCTCTCTTATTCTCCCTCTCTTGCTCTTCTTCATTACAAAACAAACAAACAAACAAACAAACAAACAAACAACAAAAAAAACAGCCAGTCTGTTTGGCTTGCCTAAAAGAAAATTCTGTCAGAATTCTCTAACAATGCTATTGAAGATCAGAGAGGTACATGATTCTATGTCTTTATAAAACCCTATTTTTGACAATATCCATAAATTTAGACAATAAACTATGATTGTTTCCTCACACTATAGTTTTATGTTTTATGAAATCTATCTGTCTGTATCAAGGTGATGCCTTATGACTTTGTCCATTGATAGCAATAGGTACATATAATTGTTTCAAAACTTGTTTTAAGGAAAGTAATGGAATTGGAGAGCCCTAGATATAATTAACACTACCATCACTATTGCTTAAATATCAATATACTAATTTTGAAAGGACATATCATTTACCTATATCTCCAAATTCTACCTCAATAATCCTTGGTATATGTTTTAGCAGAATTTGGTCAAGATTTT
>JAEOAD010002450.1:0-16007 GCA_036365145.1 Orientallactaga sibirica | reverse complement strand
AGCTGGAGAGATTGTGCAGTGATTAAGATGCTTGTCTGCAAAGCCTATGACCCAGGTTTGATTCACCAGAGTCTATGTAAGCTACATGCACTTGGTGGCACATGTATCTGGAGTTCGCCTATAGTGGCTAGAGGCCCTGGAGCACCCTCCTTTTTTTGTCCTGTCTCTGTCCATAAATAAATTTAAAAACTAAAAGAAAAGTAAACCCAAATAGTTGGAAATAAATTAATTTGCCTGTAAATACAGAATATTAGCTTAGAGTTCTTGGATTTTTGGTTTTGTATCTTTTCTGTGTACATACATTTTTGTTATAAATGGGTTGCCTAGAAACAAAAATATCTCTGAAAATTTGATGCCTAGGAATGTAAACAGTTCAGATTAGTTTTATTTTTGTGTATTTCAATTGAAAAATCTGCAGCTAGATTATCTTTGATTTATCTGTGATGGATAGAGCACAGGCATCCTGAAAGTCCATAGAGATTACTGAATTGAGAATCTAGTTGCCTGAATTACAAGGCAAGTCCACTAGTTCATTCACCTGAGCTATGTTAAATAGCCATCCCCAGTCAGGACACATTACTTCACCTCCATTGCATTTTTGGCTCCTCACCTAAAAAGTAGGTTAATAGGCTTGTAATGATTAGTTGAAATAACAAAATACAGAAAGCCTTGATAATGTATGATGTATTGTCAAAGCTTTTACTAAATGGAAGCTATTTATCATATTTAATATAATTATTTACTGTGTGAGACCCAAGAGCTGAATAACAATTGATAATACATCCCATGAAGAACTAGAAAATGTACTAAACAAATTTTTAAAAGTATTACAGAGACTGTTGATGAGAGAGAAACAAGAGGGTTAGTTTACTTTGGGAATGATTTCAAAGAGGATTTGACTTGTAGACAGAATCTTATAAAAGTTTTAAAAAAGTGGTCCATAGCATCACTCTCCTTTGTAAATACACCCTGAAATTTTCTCTTGTACTTGCTGTATGTCTTTTACAGTATAGTGCACATACACTATCAGTACTTAAATTGTAAATAGATAAGGTAGAATGGAAAATACCTTTTTGTTTTTATTTGGCAGGGATTCAGGTTTAAAATAAATTTTTGTTTAGTATTTTATTATTTTATTATTTCTAATTTTCAAGGTAGTCTCAGTCTAGTCCAGGCTGATGTAGAATTTACTATGTTGTCTTAGGCTGGCCTCAAACTCACAGCAATCTTCTTACCTCAGCATCTCCAGTGCTAGGATTAAAAGGTGCACCACCCTGCCCAGCCTCTACCATCTTCCCTGCAATTAA
This sequence comes from Orientallactaga sibirica, assembly GCA_036365145.1. Classification (NCBI taxonomy): domain Eukaryota; kingdom Metazoa; phylum Chordata; class Mammalia; order Rodentia; family Dipodidae; genus Orientallactaga; species Orientallactaga sibirica. The sequence goes on along the minus strand of JAEOAD010002450.1, from coordinate 14,700 downwards.
CTCTAGGATTGCTCTGCAATCTAGAAAAGTCATTTGGCTGTAGAGAAAGCTCAAACTTGAGCCTTTCCTGGTGGGACACGCCTTTAATCTCAGCACTTTGGGAGGTAGAGGTAGGAGCATCACTCTGAGTTCCAAGGCAGCCTGGGACTACAGGGAGACCCTGTCTTGAAAAAACAAAAACAAAAAAAAAAAAAAAGAGGGAAAGCCCCAAACTCATAATTTAAAAACTTGAGAGCTGGGCATGATGGCACTTACCTTTAATACCAGCATTGATTAAATACCATGAAGAGGTAGGGTGAGTTCAAATCCAGCTGGACTGTAGAGTTCCAGTCACCCTGGGAGAGCAAGACCCTGGCTCAAAAAAAAGAAAAGAAAAAGAAAACTTGAGTTTTAATCCCTTTGTTAGTTTGTACAGCATTGGATGTCTTGTTTTTATTTTATTTTTTTTTTTTGGTTTTTAAGTTATTTAAAAGAAAAGAAAACTTGAGTCTTTAATCCTCCTTTGCCTAGTTTGGGATTACAGCTTGGATGTCTTGTTTTTATTTTATTTTTAGTTATTTATTTGAGAGAAAGGGAGAATGGGTGCACCAGGGGCCCAGCAGCTGCTGCAAATTCCAGATCATGTGCCACCTTGATCTGATGGGGTCTTGGGGATTGAAACCTGTCCTTTTGGCTTAGGCAAGGGCCTTAACCACTAAGCCATCTCTCCAGCCCTTGTTTTTGTTTTTGCTTTTCAGTATATAAAATAATGTGAAATTTGAATTATATCATTGGGCATTTTAAATCTTATAAGAGCTGGGCATGGTGGTGCACTAGGAAGCTGAAGGAGTCTAGATGGTGGCTACAGAGTGACTTCCAGGTCAGCCCAGGATACAATGAGAGACCTCTACCTTGAAAACAAACAAATCTTATAAAAGTGAGTGCTCTGAAATACTTCAGAAAACGATTTTGCTTTTATTTGTTTCAGCAAGCAGTCAACCTGCTTAGGTTCAGACTGTGGGGTTGCAGATCCAGTTCCAGTTTAGTTTCAAAACCTTGATACTTTTTTTGGTTTTTGAGATAGGGTCTCTGCTTCAGGGCCAGGCTGACTCCTGAACTCACTCTGTATTCTCAGGCTGGCCTTTAAACTCACAGCGATCCTCCTGCCTCTGCTCCTGAGTGCTGAGATTAATGCATCACACACCTGGCAGCTTTGTATTCTTTGATATGGTAGTAATCCCAGCTGAAATTTCAGCATTGGGAGGCTGAAGCAGGAGAATTGGGAATTTGAAGCCAGGAAGGACTTGTCTTAAAGAAAAGGGGGGGAGGAAGGCTGGGAGAGATGGCTTATGCAGTTAAGAACCCCGTGCTTGCCTCCAGGACAAAAGGACCAAAACCAAACTCCATTCTCTCTCCCTCTCTTCTCTCTACTCTGGACCCAAATAAAACAAATAAAATAATTTAAAAAAAAAAAAAGGTTCTTAGATAAGGTGCTCCCAGGACTTCAAAACATACATAAGCCATATTACAAGGGGGCGACAAATCTGGAGTTCTTTTTGTAGATGGAGGCTGTGGCATGTCCATTCTCTCTTTTCTACCTGCCTATTTCTGTCTCTGTCTCTATCTCAAATAAGTAAAAATAAAATATTAAAAAGAAAAAGAAGCTGGCATGGTGGCACACACCTTAATCTCAGCACTGAGGCAGAGGGTAGAGGATCGCGCAGAGTTTGAGGCCACCCTGAGACTACATAGTTAATTCCAGGTCAGCCTTGACCAGAGTGAAACCCACCTAAAAAAAAAAAAAAGAAAGAAAGAAAGAAAGAAAGAAAGAAAGAAAGAAAGAAAGAAAGCCCCATGAGGAAGAGGGCAGAGCTCTAAGTAAAAAGAAAAAATGTACTGCTGTCTAGGGTACTAGCCTCAAGTTAGTTTATCTTGGATGTAGAGCTAAGGGAGAAAAAATTACCATGTTTTGGGCTGGAGAAATGGCTTAGTGGTTAAGGCGCTTGCCTGCAAAGCCAAAGGATCCCAGTTCACTCCTCCAGGACATAAGCCAGATGAGGGGCGCCATGCATCTGGAGTTCATTTTGCAGCATAGAGGCCCTGCATGCCCCATTCTCTCTGTCTGCCTCTCTTCTCTCTCTCTCTCTCTCTGGCTTGTAAATAAATAAATAAATAAAAAGTTAAAAAAATATTTTTAAAAATACCAAGTTTCCTCCTCTCTCATCATCTTCTCTGGTACTGCTTGGGGGAATATCTCTTGAGCCTTTTTCCACCCGTTACCTGATTTTGTTACAGATTTGGGCCTTAAGTCTAAACTTGATACCTCAAGTTATGGATTTTTTTGGGCACCTGGTCCAGGCTGACCTAAAACTATGGATAGGATGGCCTCAACTTATTTATTTTTTGTGGGATTTTTTTTTTTCTTTTGCTTTTTCCAAGGTAGGGTCTCACTCTGGCCCAGGCTGACCTGGAATTCACTATGTAGTCTCAGGGTGACCTTGAGCTCATGGAAACTCTCCTACCTCTGCCTCCCGGAGGTGCTGGGATTAAAGGCGTGTGCCACCACGCCCAGCTACCTCAAGTATTAACCTGGGATATTTGGGAGGAAAGGTGATCAGAAAACTCACTGATCCTTGAGGTTTGGTTTTTGCTTCCCAATGTGCTTTGTTCTGTTTAAAGTGTCCTTTTTTTTAATTTTGTTTTTGTTTTGGGGGAGGTCTCACTTCTAGCTCAGGATCATGAGATCCTCAAGTGATTACAGTAATGAGCAGCACTGCTTTAAGATGATTCTAGAATGTGTGGTCTTCAGTAACACTGACTTACAGGATTTTGTCAAAGTGTATGTGGGAGAAAATGTAATATGCTCTATATTAACTCATTCAATGCAAACTGAGCTAGCTGTCCTTGTTTTCTGGTTTCTGGTAAAGATGCCTGTCATTAGAACTACAGCTTCACCTTTGGCTTCAATTCAGAATTATTGCCCTTGAAGCCAGCGGCATCCTATAGGGTTCAGCTTTGAGGAGGAGGAGGAGGATGATTTACTTATTTATTTATTTATTTATTCATTTATTTATTTGAAAGAGGAAAGAGGCAGAGAGTGAGTTTTGCACCAGGGCCTCCTACCACTGCAGACGAACCCAGATGCCTATGCCACTTAATTCAGATGACTTTATGTAGGTACTGGGAATTGACCCTAGGCCATCAGGCTTTTTACAAGGGAAATGCCTTAACCTCTGACCATCTCCCCTCCTCCCCCACAGATGTTCAGCTTGGATTTACACCATATATAATCTTTAGTGGACATCCATTCCATACTTCACAAAGGAGGTTCTAATTTTCTAAGCTCATTCTTTTATCTGGTTCTCCTAAGACCACAAATTCCAAATCATCTTGGTTTTTGTTGTTGTTTTAAAGATTTTATTTTTATTTATTTATTTTTTGAGGGTTTTTGAGGTAGGGTTTCACTCTAGTCCAGGCTGACCTGGAATTCACTCTGTAGTCTCAGGATGGCCTTGAACTCACAGTGATCCTCCTACCTCTTTTCTCCCAAGTGCTGGGATTAAAGGTGTGAGCCATCACGCCTGGCCCAAATTATTTTTAAGTTTTTTTAATTGATAACTTCCATAATTATAGATAATAAATCATGGGAATTCTCTCCCTTCACAAATCCATTCCTCATCATATCCCCTCCCCATCTCAATCAATCTCTCTTTATTTTGATGTCATCATCTTTCCTCCTATTATGAGGGTCTTGTGTAGTAGTAGTAGCAGGCATTGTGAGGTCATGGATATCCAGGCCATCTTAGGTCTGGAAGACTGCATTATAAGCAGTCCTACCCTTCCTTTGGGTCTTACATTGTTTCTGGCACCTCTTCTGCATTGGACCTTGAACAACTTGGGAGGTGTGATAAAGATGTCTCAGTGCTAAACAGTCCTCTGTGTCTTCTTTTCCTCAGCATTGTGGTACCTTTGAGTCATCCCAGAGATGAAATGAGAAGCTTCTCTAACCAAAAATGAGAGTAGCATTACTATATGAGTGTGAACATTAAGAGAAGTGCTTACTGGGCAGTTTGATGAGCATAATATATCATCTAGCCAAAGACCATCAGATGTTACACACCTCTAGGGCTCATGATTTCCCTGTCATAGGTTGTTCAGCATCAGGTATGTATTCCCTCCAGAGGAGTGGGCCTCCAGTCCAATTGATAAGCAGTTGGTTTCCCCACAACAGACATGTCACTATTGTACCCATTGGCTCATTTATCCTGGCTGTTAGCCCCAATTATTAAGGACAGAAGATTTATTTATTTATTTATTTATTTATTTTTATTTTTAAATTTTATTTATTTATTTATTTAGAAAGAGAGAGAGGAGAGAGGCAGACAGAGCGAGAATGGGCATGCCAGGGCCTCTAGCCACTGCAAAACTAACTCCAGATGCATGTGCCCCTTGTGCATCTGGCTTACATGGGTCCTGGAGAATTGAACCTGGGTCCTTTGGCTTCACGGCAAATGCCTTGAACCATTTTCTCCAGCCCAGAAGATTTAATTCTCCAGCCCAGAAGATTTTGAATATGAGTTTTCTTCCTACTGTTTTGAATATTGCCCCTTTGATTTTTTTCTATATGTGTTGCTATCAGAAAGAAGGCTCAGGGGCTGGAGAGAGATGGCTCAGCAGGTTAAGGCACTTGCCTGCAAAGCCAAATGACCTCGGTTTGATTCCCCATGTAAGCTAGATGCACAAGGTGGCACATGCGTCTGAAGTTTGTTTAGCAGCTGGAGGCCCTGGTGCGCCCATTCTCTGTCTCTTGCTCTCTCAAATAAATAAATTACAATATTTTTAAGAAGAAGGTGTGGCTTAGGTGTTAAAAATTTTTCTTTCCTCCTCTGTCATTGATTGCTGTGATCAAGTACCTGACAAAAGCAATTTCAGACAAAAGGGTTTACTTTAGGTTTACAGTTGCAGGATACAGTCTATCACTGGGGAAGGCATGGTGGCAGGAGCTTGATGCAGCAAGTCACTTTGAATCCACAGTCACAAAGCAGAGAGGCGAATGCTTGTGCTTAGGTAGCTCTTTTTTTATAAAGTCTAGGACATCAGCACTTGGAATGGTGCTGCCCATATTTAGTGTGGGTCTTCCCACTTCAAATGAATCTTGTAAATCCTTCACAAACAAACCCAGAGATATGGGTTCCGTAATGATTCTAAGACCTGTCAAATTGACAACCAAGATCAACTATCCCAATCTTTTTTCAAAAGTGTGTTTTCCACTTTTACTATAAGAATAGTAAAGCAGTTGATGAGAAAATGTCTTAGTTCTAATATATTAGATATTAGACCACATTTTCACAGCATTTATCATCTGTCACCACTAAACTTACATGGGCAGCTGCTACCATTGTGGTTTATATTAACATGTCAGGTCAGTGGTTTGTTCTAAGAGTATTTGGTTGCACACCTCAGAAGCACCTGTAGTGCTTATATTTAAGAAAAAGCTACTGAGCCAGGCATGGTGGCACATGTCTTTAATCCCAGCACTTGGGAGGCAGAAGTAAGAGGATCACTGTAAATTCAAGGCAAGCCTGAGATTACGAGGATTTCCATGTCAGCCTGGGGCCAGAGAGACCTTCCATGAAAAACAAAAGAAAAAGAAAAAACTAGGAAATTAAGGAATATTTACTGTGACCAAGTAAGGTTTTTTGTTTGTTTGTTTGTTTGCCTGAGGTTTTTCAAGGGGGTCTCACTCAGTCCAGGCTGACCTGGAATTAACTATGTAGTCTCAGGTGGCCTTGAACTAAATCCTCCTCCTCTCTGCCCCAAGTGCTGGGATCCTCCACCACGCCCAGCTGTTTGAGTTTAGCCTCCTGAGTGCTGACCGGAATTAACTATGGGGTTCAGGGTGGGTTCTAATGGTCACAGTGATCCTCCTTCCTCTGCCCTCCCAAGTGCTGAGATTAAAGGTGTGGCCCCACGCCTGGCTTAAATAAAAATTAAAAAAAAAAAATTTTTTAAAGCAACATTGCCAGGCGATGATGCACACCTTTAATCCCAGCACTTTGGGAGGCAGAGGTAGAGGATCGCCGTGAGATCAAGTCCACTCTGAAACTAATAAAAGGTTAGCCTGGCCTATAGCAAGACCCTACCTTGAAAAACCAGAAAGAAAGTAAAGCAAATGAGGATACTTGTTGGTATGGAGAAATTGGAAATGGATGGTGGGAATGGGTGTGGCAAATATAGAAAACTGACGCCCAAAAATTGAAAGTAGAAATAACATGTGTTAAGCAGCTTTTCAATGTTATGAAAAATACCTGAGAAGCCAGGTGTGGTGGCACACACCTTTAATTCACTTGGTGAATTTGTGGTCAACCTTGGGCTAGGTGAGACCCTAAATCAAAAACAAAACAAAACAAACCTGAGAAAACAATTTAAGACACCAGACATTTTTTTTTATTTTTAGATTTTATTTATTGATTGATTTATGTAAGAGAAAGATGCAAAGTGATGGCAGAGAGAGACAGACAGAATGGGTGTGCATCTGGCTTTTATGCGGAGTCAAACCTGGGTCCTGGGCTTTGCATACAAGCACCGCAATCGCTAAGCCATTTCTTTAGCCCCAGACATTTTATTTGGCTCGACTCAATTTCAGCCCATGGTTCTGCTCTGTGTTTCTTAGTGTGTGGTATAAGATGAAGTATCTTGGCATAAAGGGCAATTGATGAGGCAGAGTTGCTCATGACATGAAAGTTGGTATGCAGAGAAGGCAGGAAGAGAAAGGTTCCAGGTGACCCTAATACACCTTTCTCTCAGTGACTTGCATCCTTCATCCAGTCCTCATTTCCTACTACCATACTCAGCTATGAATTAGCATTCCATGATTCAGTCTCCTCTGTATAATGTGGCACCAGTTGGGGACCAAGCGTTCCACATAAGAGCCTTTTGTGCAGGACACTTCATACTTAGTTGTAGGCATATAATCCAGCAGTCTCACTTCTAAGCATTTATCACAAATAACTAATATCAGGATTTAAATAAATTACACTTCTGTGTTCTTTCAGGACTGTCATAGTACCCAGCATGTGGAAATAACCTGAATGTTTATCAGATGAACGGATAAAATTTATGCACACACAAATAGAATACTAGCCAGTCTTTTAAAATTCTGTCATTGGCAGCATGCATGCATTTTGAAAACATACTAAGTGAAATAAGCCAGTCACAGAATGACAAGTATTAAAAATATCCACATGAATACATGAAAATAGTCAAAATTTTTAGTCAAGTAGTGGAAATGAAGGTCATTGGGCTGGAGGGAGGGGCAAGTTACTGATGAACAGGCATAAAATAAGGAAAAGCCGAAATAAATGTACCACATTGTATCTACAGTCAGTAGTTACTGTACATGTAAAACTTAAGAGGAAAGCACTGGAAAGAGATTTCAGTGGTGAAGGCACTTGCCTGCAAAGCTTAAGAACCCGAGTTTGATTTCCCAGTACCCACTTAAAGCCAGATGCACAAGGTGGGCACATGCATCTGGAGTTCATTTGCAGTGGTCAGAAGCCTAGGTACCCATTTCTCTGTCTGTCTGCCTGCTCACTCTCTTCCAAATAAATAAAATATATTTTTAAATTTATTTTTGGAGAGAGACACAGAGAGACAGAGAGAGAGAGAGAGAGAGATGAGAGAGCAGTCTCTCAGATGTTGTGAACGGATGTTTGTGCCCCTTGTGGGCAGCAGTGTCTCAGCTGCTGTGAATGAAACGTCCTGATGTTTGGAACCCAGCCTTGGCAGGCAAATGCCTTACATTGCCTACCCTTGTGTCACTTTGCACTTAAATTAAACCAGCGGACCACTGGAGATAGGAACCTGGACTGGAGATTAAACCAGCTGCCTTAGGCTTACAGGCAATCTTTCCTACCTCTGCCTCCCGAGTGCTGGGATTAAATCTCTCCAGCCCAATAAAATATTTTTATAAATCAGATTAAAAGAATAAAAACTTGTAACTTTTACTACAATAAAAGATTCATCGAGGCTGGGCATGGTGGCACATGCCTTAGCCACAGCACTTGGGAGGCAGAGATAGGAGGATTCATAAGTTCTGAGGACACCCTGACACTACATAGTGAATTCCAGGTCAGCCTGGTCCAGAGTGAGACCCTACCTTCAAAAACAAAAACAACAACAAAAAAAGAAATGATGGGGTTTGTTTGATAAATAATTTGTAATTGTAGTTTAAGATTTGGCAACTTAAAAATAATGTAGCAGGTTTTGAAATAAAGGTAGAAAAGTACTGAATTTATTTCCTACTCTGGAAAGCCATTGCAAATTTTGGAGCCAATGACATAACTTGGTAAGAAATGCAGCAAGTCTGACACATAGTAGCCAATTCACATTATTTGAGTGATCTTACTGATCTTTAAGAGCTTTCAAAAAATAAGTAGTTTATTAGGCAGTACTGGAATGTATCTATTGTTAGTGAGAATTCTTCCATAAAATTTCAAAAATGATAAAGAATCAAATCTCAAGTACTTTTTAAAATTTTTAATTATTATTTATTTATTTATTTATTTATTTATTTTTGGAGAGAGACAAAGAGAGAGACAGAGAGGAGACAGATAGATAGAGATGGGCGCGCCAGCAGTCTCTCAGCTGCTGTGAATGAAATCCAGATGTGTGCGCCTTGTGGTCAAGTGCAGCATTGCGCCCTTTGCGTCACTTTACATCTGGCTAAACGTGGGACCTGGGAGATTGGAACCGGTTCTTAGGCTTAGCAGGCAGGCGCCTTAACTGCTGACCTCTCTCAGCCTCAAGTACTTTTTATTTACTGCATATCATGAGATTTGAATTAATGTGAATACATGGTAATGCATCTTCCTTGCAGGTGTTAGTAAAATGGCCTTTTATCATTTAATTGAGTTCACATATACAGCAAAAATTAATCTATACAAGGAGAAGAAGGAAATGATGTATGGAAAGCAGCAGAGTTTCTACAAATGCTAGAAGCTATCAAAGCCCTTGAAGTCAGGTAATTATATTTACTGAGGTGCAGACAGACATTTTATACATTTAGTCCATACCAATCAAGACTGTAAAGTATGTGTCATGTCATTGAGTAGATTCTGAAATTCAAAACATTAAGGTTCTGTAGACTGGTGGCGCACCCCTTTAATCCCAGCACTGGAGGCAGAGGTAGGAGGATCGCTGAGAGTTCGAGGCCACCCTGAGACTACATAGTTAATTCCAGGTCAGCCTGGACCAGAGTGAGACCCTTACAAACCAAAAAAACCAAAAAAAAAAAAAAACATTGATGATCCGTAAAAAATTTTTCCGCGAAAAAAAAACAAACTAGTAAAATAAGGAAGTCTCATTATCTCTAGATCTGTAAATTGTTCTACTGCTGATTATTTTTCCAGCTTAATTGGTTTTCAAAATACAATGCTAAGCTGATCAACATCTCTGGTAATACTATTGTAAAATAAGGAAGTATCCAAGACAGCTCTCTCTAAGGGGATCTCTGGGCCCCTGTAAACTAGTTTTGGTTGGATTCAAAACCAAAAACCAAACAAAACAAACAAACAAAAATTGTCAACTACTCTGCTGATTATTTTTCCAAGCCATTATTTACAGAGTTTGGCTTAAACTGTTCTTGTTGAGTCAACCACTTGCTAATTATAATAGATAAATAGTCCAGCTGAGAATGAACAGAAAGTTGACCAAATTAGAATTGTTTCTAAATGCATTCTTTATATACTTGACCATCCATCCTGTATACTTGTTAGATGATCTACAACTAGCTCTGTATTCTAAAGCAGTCCAGTGCAAAAGGTGAATACAGAGAAAAATAAAATATGTGGAGCCGGGCGTGGTGGTGCACGCTTAATCATTGTTGTGAGAGTTCGGAGGTAGAGCAGAATTCCATCCATACAGAGAAAAAAAAACAAACAAACAAACAAACAAAAAAATTAAATATACAATTTTTCCGTTTTAATGGACAAAGCCCTCAACATCACAGAAAGTTGAATTAAAATGCATTCTTTATATACAATCCATCCTATACTTGTGGATCAACTGGCTCTATGTTCTAAACCAGGTGGACAAAGCCCTCAATAAACTTAGAGGGGCTCTAGAGTCATTCTCTCTAGGTTAATATCCTAGCTTTGTCACTGTTTGGCCTTAATAAAGTTTGAAATCCTGTCAGTGGTTTTATTTGTTAAGTAGAGGGAGAATAGTACTTTCTTCTTCTTCTTTTTTTAAATAGTTAAACCAGCCCACATTATTTTAATTTTAAATATTTTATTATTTATTTATTTATTTGAGAGAGAGAGAGATACAGAAATAGGTAGGTTGAGAGAGAAAGAGAGAGAATGGGTGCGCCAGGGCCTCCAGCCACTGCAGTAAACGAACTCCAGATGCATGCACCCCTTGTGCATCTGGCTTACATGGTCCTGGAGAATCATCAAACCGTCCTCTGTAGCCCATAGGCAAGCGTTTTACCGCTCAAGCCATCTCTCCAGCCCTTCTTTTAAAATTTTTTCTGGATGGAGATTGGTGGTCTAAAGTGGAGATCTGGGGAGGAGGGAAGATCATTTTTTTAAGTATATAAGGTGTCATTAAAAATAATAAAGAAAAAAATTATGAACATTTGAAAAAATATTTTTATTTGAGAGAGAGAAGAAGGCAGATGGAAAGAGAATGGGCACCTGGGGCATGTAGCTACTGCAATGAACTCCAGACACATGTACCACCTTATGCATCTCTCTGCAGCTTATGTGGGTGTTGGGGAATCAACTTAGGTCTTTGGGCTTCACAGGCAAGTGCCTTAACACTAAGCCATCTCTCCAATCAGAGAATGGTACTTTTCAGTATATAAAATGCTTCCAGTTGTTAAATGAATTAGTGAATTCAAAGTGCCTATAGTAGGATCTGGGTATGTAATACTTATAGCAAGTAATTACTTCCTATACTGTATGTGGGTCCTTCCCGCCTTATTTTTTTTTTTTAAAGGATGACCCTCAATATAGATCACTGGAATGACACCAAAGTTTGATAAGTCATTTTCCTAGGGAACATTGATGTGACTTTTAGTCCAAAAAATAGACACTGAGAATAACTGTAGGAAATATTAAACTATAATAGTTCATAAAGCACAGTTGGAGATTTAAAAGTTTTTCTTATAAGAACTTGGCATATGTAGTCTCTCTCTCTCTTTTGGTTTTTCAAGGTAGGGTCTTGCTCTAGCCCAGGCTGTCCTGGAATTCACTGTGTTGTCTCAGGGTGACCTCGAACTCATGACGATCCTCCTACCTCTCTGCCTCCTGAGTGCTAGGATTAAAAGGCGCGCCACTATGCCCAGCCCTGTATTTTCTCTGTATCAAGCCTTTATTACATAGCTGGTGTGCAGTAAACATCTGTGAGTTGATAGATGGATGCATAAAGCCAGAGACTATCAAATAAGTATTCTTTAGCAGAGAGAGCTGAACTGAGTAGCAAAATAGAGGTGGTAAAGAAGAATCTGTTTTGAGACAATCCCTAAAATGGAGGCAAATTATGGAAATGTATATAAATGGAGCAGTTTTAGATTTATGGATTAATTCTATGAGAACCTTCTGAAAAATGTTTTTGTGTGGTTAGGTGTGGTAGCATGCCTTTAATCCCAGCACTCAGGAGGCAGAGATAGGAGGATTGCTGTGAGTTCAAGGCCACCCTGGGACTACATAGTGAAGCCAGGTCAGCCTGGGCTGAGACCCCTGAGACCCTACCTCCTTACAAACCAAAAAAAAAAAAAAAAAGTTTTAGTGACCTCTTTGCTGCTGTGGTCATGGATAGCACCTGACTATTGGGAAAAGTCTGGACAACAAAACTGAGACAAACTGGCAACAATAATATAGGTTGGATTTGGGAAGCATTTAAATGTAGTTTCCATGTACAGTCAGAAAAAGGTAAGTAAAATCAGGTATAGTTTTATATAGCCAATTTAAGACTTTTTAGAAAATTATTGTTTTTTTTAGATTTAAAAATTTTTTTATTTATTTGAGAGAGAAAGAGGCACCTCAGGGCCTCTAGCCACGGCAACAAATTTCAGATGCATGCGCCACCTAGTGCATATGGTTTACGTGGGTACTGAAGAATAGAATCTGGGTTCTTAGGCTCCTTAGGCTTTGTAGGCAAGTGCCTTAATTGCTGAGCTATCTCTCCAGATCAAAAAATCAATTGTAAGACTGAGATCAGTTGGGTGTGGTGGCTTATGCCTTTAATCCCAGCACTTGGGAGGCAGGGGTAGGAGGATTGCAGAGAGTTCAAGGCCACCCTGAGACTACACATAGTGAGGTCCAAGTCAGCATGAGCTAGAGTGAGACTCCTTGACCTTGAAAAACAACAACAACAAAATAATGATAATAATAAGACTGAGATATTTATGGTAATTAGTCATCAGTGATTTTCAATATAAATATTGTAACATGTTGAATTGTTTATTGAACAAGATAGACTTGCAGTATACTCCTAAGGGTTCCTTTGGAAAAGGAAGGCAGCAGTATTTACACATATTTATTATTTAATAGCACACTGTCTATGAGACAGGTAGAGGATCTAAATTTTTCTGTGTAAAGCTGTATTTCACTGTTTTGTTGCATGGCTTATTTAGGGGCAAGTAATCACTGCTTTAGGAGTTAAGCAGTGCCCTTAGGTTAAATTATTTCAAAGGATGAGTTTTGAATCAAACCTCCAAATATTTTAGATCTTATTTATTTATTTATTTGCAAGCAGAGAGAGAGAGAGGAGAGAAGAGACAGAGAATGGGCATGCCAGGCCTTTTGCCATTGCAAAGGGACTCTGTGAAGCATGTGCCACTTTGTGCATCTGGCTTATGTGGGTACTGGAGGAATCAAACTCAGCTTCTTTAGGCTTCACAGGCAAGTGCTGCTTACCTGCTACGCCATCCCTCCGACCTAAGATCTTTAATTATATGTGTAAATCACTGGAAACAATGACTGTCACATAGTAGTAGTATGCATATGCTCTATCTTTTTTCTGTTTATTGCTGATCTTACCATCTTTCTGGTCTTGGTCCATGGCCAGCTTGTTCCCAACAGGTTGACTTAGGTACTTTTGTCTCTACATTCTCTGTTTAAGCAATAATCATACTGCTTTTTTCACATTAGACTTAAACCTCTTTGGAGCATTTTTCCCCCTTAGGAAGTGTCTCACTCTAGCCCAGGCTGACCTAGATTCACTAACTATGTCTCAGGCCAATTCATGGTTATCCTTCCACCTCTGCCTTCCAAATGCTGGGATTCAAGTGCACCACCATGCCTGGCTTAGACCTAAACCTTTTTGATGCAGGATCTATGCATCTGAGGTATTTGGACAAGTTTGGAAAGCTACCATGAAAGTTCTCTTTGGGTTGTTTTGTAGGCTTCTTCCTTTCCCTTTCACATGTTGTAAAATCCCTTGCATTGCCATTCAGTTCTGAATACACATTGGCTTAACCCACTCAGCAAAACAAAAGCTTGAGAGAGACCACCTCAAAAGCAACAGACAAAAAAATGTCATGTCTAAGAATGTTTAGGACAGGATCCTAGATTTTCAATTAGGGTTTGTATAAGCTCCCATCCTTTTTGTCGTCATCATTACTCAGAAACAGCTGAGAAGAGATGATCCTTGTGGGGACAAGTGAACTTGATGATCAGCCTTTTTTGAGTCACTGAGAACATTATTACAATACTCTGTAAATTGATCTCTATGGGTGGTAAGAAGCATGAGAGATCCATCCATACTCAGGGGTGACTATTATCCACTTACTGCATGGTTTTTGAGACCAGTCTCAAATAGCAAATGGCCCAGAAAGCTAAACATAATGATGTAAGTTATTTTCATGAACCACAGATAATCCTGAGATTGGGTGAAAGGACCAGTGTCAATCAGTAAATAAGAATTGTATGACATTCTGTGTGATTCAGCTCCTACTGACAGGCAAACAGACTTTGAGTAGGTATCAGAAATTGAGCATGCAGTGTCAAATTTCTACATCAGCAGTATAGGGGCATTTACTTTGAGACTGGTTTATAATGATGGATGGTGTAGGCATATCTAGAATAGTGTTGGATCTAGGCATCAGTGGTGGCAGCCTGAGGTATGAAGGTTAAGTGCTTTTTTTCCTCCTATAATTGTAATGAGTGTCTTCAATACACCATCTTTTAAGTTAGTAGACCAAACAGACCATTAGCAACAGCTAATGTCAGTAAAAATATCCAAGATAGGGCTGGAGACATGGCTCAGCAGTTAAAGTGCTTGCCTGAAAAGCCAAATGACCTGGGTTCAATTCCCACTACCTGTATAAGCCAGATGCACAGTGGCACATGCATCTGAGTTTACAGTGGCTAGAGGCTGGCATATATCATTCTCCCCATCTCTGTTTGCAACAAGTAAATACTTAAAACAAAATAGTAAGATAATCAGAGAAATGATGCTTAGAGCTACAAGAGAGCCTAGACTTCTGAGCAAAGCTGCTGTGCCCACTTTAGTTTTCATAGCTGGTGTTGAGGCTGAACACTTACAGCAGCCCAAAACACTGTCATTGACTGGGTTTCAGCTGGGCAAACCATCAGTGGTTCATAGACCTGTGATGGCTTTCCCTTTGTGCAGCATAGTAGTGGAGCTACTGCTTTTTCTGGTAAACCTAAGAGGACAACTACTTTCTGAAATGAGGCCATTTCTTTTTGTTTT
>JAEOAD010001298.1:0-15928 GCA_036365145.1 Orientallactaga sibirica | reverse complement strand
TTAAAACTGCTGGGAGCCACTGCCAGTTGAAGATTAATCCAAAAATGGATAAAGCACTCTCTGATTATAATGTAAGTCAATGAGAAAGTATAATTAAATTTATAAAAATTTAATCACCACAGAACTCTTCAGGAGGCATCTGCAAGAAAGGAGGTACACCTGTGGTCTGTTGGTCTCAATCTCTTTCTCTCTGTCTTTCCTACCTCCATCTCTATTCCTACCCTCCAGGCCTGAAAATTCTTCCAAAAATTATTGTCCCAAATAAATATTTACTTTGTCTGTCAATTCTTAAGATGATTGATTGTATTTGCTGCTCTATGCTGCTTTGTATTTTGCTTTCCTCATAGCGCCTGACAGACAGCCTGGATCACAGCAGATCAGCCCGGCACGTGTTTCTGCTGATTTGACGTGAGACATTCTTCAATAGTAGTCAGCTATGGACATCACACATATGGCTTGTATAGGGTTGTAATAGTCCTGCTGTGATTTCCAAAATCATCTTGGAAGTAGCCATAAGGATTTGCACCTCTGGCCCAAGTGACCTAAACATCGACTCTGAATCATAAATTCATAGTCCTCATCTCAAGGATGTTCCCACAGAACTCCAAAGAAACCCAGTAAAGTAGAAAGGAAGGCAAATTCTTCTGTTTATTTATTATGTTTTCATTTACGATGCATTTTCTCACTGAAAAAGCTTAGACATAGAAACAAGATAAAAACAAAACATAAAAACATAATTAGTATAAGGTCAACATTCTTTAAATGCCACCCAAGTCAAGAAATAGAATCTCATCAAATGCCCAAGGAGCTCTCAAGGCCAAATTCAAGGTCCTATCTCAACTTCATCCACCCTCTCCTCCCTATTGACTTCTTATAGTAATCACTCTTTTGTAGTTATTTATAGTTTACCACTCAGGAGTGTATCCCTTGTCTTTCTGTTTAGTTTGCCTATTAAAACTATGTTTGTTGGGCTATTTTGACCAAAAAGTTTCTCTCTTCCAATTTCTTACACTTTATGTTAAAAATTTACACATTAAATGATTGTATTATTTAACGTGCAGGTTGGGTTACCATTCGTGTATTTTTTGGTTGATTAGAATCTTGTGGCTTAGCTTAACACGATCATCTGTCTCCTTTAAAATTATTTGGTGTGATGGGGTAGGGTGGGAGGATGCGTGTGCCACACTGTGTTGTGGAGGTCAGAGTTCAACTGTATGGTGGCTGTGCTTCACCATCTTTGAGAAGGATTGCTTCTTGTCACTTCAAACTGCCAGATTGCAAAATGAGTGTCACATTAGTTGGTCTGCAAGCTTTGATTCTTCTGGCTCTGCCTCCCAGTTGCTGGTGGAATTTTTGGGATAACAGATGCATGTGTACTGCTTTGCCTTGCCTTTACCTGAGTTCTAGGGGAACAGAATCCAGGCTAGCAGGCTTGCAAGGTGCCTAACCACTGAGCAATCTCTCAGTCTCCGTCTTCTGTTTTGCCTATGGAATTGTAGCTGCATGTAGACTAGTGGTTTTCAAATAGATGATTTGCACAATCCCTGCTCTACAAGAGACTTTGAAACATTTGGAGATCTTTTGGATTTTTACAATGGGGTAAATAGTATCACTGGCATCTGAAGGTAAAGGTGGTAGTGACAGCAGTAACATACTGCAAAGGTACAGAGTATTGCTAAAGGCTGGTGGAAAGCAAAATTAGTTTGCTTAGAGTGAATGGTAGTAGCAAGTGAATGATAGTAATATAGTGACTGACAATCTTACTAAGGACCTGTTTGAAGTGCTATGTGATTTTTTTCTGGTAACGATTAGGTTTGCATGGATGCAGGTCTGGAGTGAATAGAAAATTGATTTAACAAGATGTGGCATTTTGATAGCCAATTATGAAGAGAAAAGGAAGAACTAAGTCGACAAAGGATGATTGATATGGTGAATAAGTAGGAAAAGAGATGATGGTGTGGCGTGAGACACAGTGAAAGGTGGAAGGACCTAATGTGTTGATATTCAGTTAGATATGGGTTATAAGAAGAGTAAACACTTGGTGAGTAAGCCAGAAGGGAAAGGAAGAAAGGACATGGTAAACTGGAAAATAGAATGAATAAACTGAAGATCATGGAGGAGTAAATATACAATAAAAATTGTGATAAGGGCCATGGAGTACGTGGGTTGAGTAAGCCAAGTTCGTGTTTGGCATTTAGTAGACTATCAGCCTGTCATTTTCGCTGTGGTGGTGCACGCTAATCCCAGCACTCGGGAGGCAGAGGTAGAGGATCAGAGTTTGAGGCCACCTCAGCCTACATAGTGCTTCAGGTCTGGCCTGGGCCAGAGTGAGACCTACTATGAAAACCAAAAGAAAAAAATTGTCTATTTCCTTTCTATTATTTAATGTAGCTTTAAAGTCTGGGTTACTCATAGCAATAAATTCCTGTTTAAATGAATCGAACAATCTAATGTAGCACCTTTGAAGTCCCCAACTTACACCCTTTCACTTCAGATTGAGAATTTGTATTTAACTTTTGCGCTATGGCAGTCAGCACAAACTGAATTGATGCTTTCTCCTCATGCACCTTGCTGGTATTGTTGATTCCTCTAAACATGTTTTCTGTTGGATATGGCCTCAGAATCTTCTCCACATTATCCAGGATTCCAATTTAAACAGCAGAAGTTGGCGTGATATGGATCAAGTCCATCGGTTGGCTCTGAACTACTGATATGTCACTTAGAAATTGTTTCAGTTATTGATTTTTTTGAAACTCAATATCGGAAAATCATGTCTTAAACTGTTTAATTTTTCACATGAGAACAAATGCTTTCTTTGGTGAGAAAGGAAAGTGGTTTTCAATTTTGAGTAATGATTTTTCAGATGTACAGTTTCCACAGTGCTGTGCTTTCTTTAGACAGCCCTGTGGAAGAATGCTCTTTTTCAGATTAGCTTAATAAGTGGAAATGGTAGAAATTAGTTTCTCCAGGGATACTTTTATACTCAGATCATTATTATTAGTTAGAGTTTGTCCTAAAGAGTGGTACTAATTTGAAATGCTAAAGTTAGGTTTTGTTATATTTAAAATCTTTAAATTATAACCATTCAGATAATTGTATTGGATTATTTTTAGTTTTACTAGAGAAAGCAAAATGAGTATGCTTTAAAAACTATTTGTGTTTCAGAGTAACTTTGATTCTAAGTGACTCAAACATTAACTGTGTCTGAGTCAATTTGGCTTTAAGTGTGCTTTGGGGTTGCTTGATTTATTTGATTGCCTCTGCAGAACACATTTATGTGCTTAGGGTGGCCCCTCTCCTGCTTTCCTGGGTAGAACACTCGGGAGATGTAAAGTGATTATTTTTGGTTTCATCACAAAATGAATAGAATGAGATAAAAAGCATTTGCTCAATCTCTAAATTTCCAGCAATTCTAAAGATGACTGCTTCCTGTGGAAAAAAAATGTTGGTAGAGTTTATTTGATTGCAAAATTATTGGAATAGTTGTTTTGAAAGTTATCACTTTGCTGAAGTTCCAAATCTTATTTAATGATTGAGAATAGTGCTAAGTAGTGGGGAAATTACAGAGAAGTAATATTTACAGCTACTGCATACAGTGTTTTGTAAATCTAGTTGGGAAGACATATGTACATGAAAATGTACAAACATGGAAAACTGTAAATGTCTAGTATTAAGATGTCTGGCTGATGGTAAGATGTGTAAGGGACTTCAAAGGGTGAAAGAATGACGGCTTGAGTTAAAAGAGCTGTATATATAGCCATGTATACCTGAACCAGAAGCCCCTAATACATTGCTACTTTCTTCCTAAGAGGTGTGAGAACTTATGCACAATATGTAATTTAATTCATATGGATTCATGTTTTCTTTGGCTAAAATGAGACAGTAAAAAATACCCAAAAGACAATGGTCAGGATTGAGTCAACACAGATACTTTACTCCATATATTTACTCATTGGATTTGTGGCAGACATATGGAAAGCACTGAATAAGTCTCATTACGTAATGCAACTTTCTAGGAGTTGCGTTTTTGATATATATTAACCTTATTTAACAAAACATTTATTTATGTATTGGAGATAGTGAGAAAGAGGCAGCTAGAGATAGAATGGGTATGCTAGGGTTTCCAGCCATTGTGAACGAACTCCAGACACATGTAAATACTCTGGCTTATATGGGAACTGAGGAATCGAACCTGGGTCCTTAGGGCTCACAAGTAACTGCCTTAACTGCTGCTTCATTATCGCCCAACCTCATTTGAAAAGGAGAAGAATAATTTATAATTCAGTAATTTTGAAGAAGACAGAGCTCACTATTCTCATTCCTCCTCCTTCCTACTTCTTTTCTCCCATTCTCTACATTTCAAAAATCTTTATTTATACATTTGCTTCTTTTCTCTTCTGGACGCAGTCTCTTTTTCTCTACATAACTTTTCTGATGCCCCTCCTTCTATCTCTACTCAATATTTAATATTTTGTAAGAAATCAGCCAAGATTTAATAAGCATCCATTAGAGTTGATTCCTGGCATCTACAATGATACTGACTTCAGTAAAAGTATTCCTAAAGGAGAAACTATTATTCATTGGCGTGGCTTTCAGGCTGGCTGTGCCTAGAATTGCCCTGTTCCTATTGACTGGGGTTTTTATGCTCTGGAGGCATGACTCAACCTGCAGAGACAGCTCACTTTAGTGTTTTGTTTTGTTATGTTTTGGGAATTAGCACAGATAGAGATTCAAGATCATTGGGAAATACTACCATGGTTTCAGGGTTCAACATGTGAATACATCATTAGTGAAGACATTGTATATTTAAGATGGGGGACAGCTGTAGCCCATTTTCTATAGTACCCAGCTACAAATTTTATGAATTTTTTTCCTGTATGTACTACTCCATACTGATTTTTCATTATTATAAACCTTACCACTAAAAAGATCACCAAATGATGAAATCGTAAACAATCCACCAGCTGCTAATGTTCAGCAAGAATATTGTTCTCTTATTGTTGCTAATTGAAACTGCCTTCTAGCAGCTCTAAATAAGTTGATTAAAGATTGTGAACAATGGGCTGAGATTTAGTGGTTAAGTGTGTTTGTCTGTGGAAGCCCATGACCCAGGTTTGATTCTCCAGCAAATCTAATGCAAGCCAGATGCACAAGGTGGCACATACTTCTGGAATTGTTTGCAGTGGCGGAGGCCCTGGCCTACCTGTCCCTGTCCCCTAAAATAAAAGATCAGAACATTTTGAAGGCCCCCTTGATGCCTATTGTCTAATCACCTTCCCAAATACAATTAGACCAACTTGTTGTTCCTTTCATAAGAGTAATGTCCACTGCTCCTAACTTTGGTGTTGTTGCTAATTTGATAGTTAAAGTGGTGGCTTCACATTGTTATTTTAAATTATAAAATTATCCTCATCATGAAGTCAGAACATTTGAAATTTATCCAATAAAATAAATCCTTGACATCCTTACTGAAATGTTACATATTATCTTTTAAAACATTAATTCTTTTTAACTTATGATTTTTGTAAGGTATATGTTGTTTATTGAACATATTCCTTCTTCCATTCTCCCTAATCTTCCCTGCTTCACTCCTCTACCTCCCACTCAGTTCCTTTTGTTCTTTCTAGACAATTTTACTTCTACTTTCATTTAATATTTATTTATATGGGTTTATGGACCATATATATAGGAATCAAAACAAAGAGAAAATATGATATTTATCTTCCTGAGACTAACCTAATTGGCTTAAAATGATTTTCAGTTGCATCTATTTGGTGGTTTCAGTGTGTATAGATTTGTGGTGTGGTTTGTCTACAGTGTATACAAAAGATGTGTACAGATGTGCACACTCTTTTGAACATACATGCTGAAACCAGAGAAACATCAGACAAATCCTCCTGTGTTGTTTTACACTTTTCTGCTTTATCTGAACCTGGAGCTACAGTTTTTTTTTTTCTTTCTTTTCTTTTGTCAGAATGGCTGACCAGGAAGCCCTGTGTTTCCTCTGTTCTTGCTCCCACATGATCAGGGAGTTCTAGGAGTGTGTGAACATGCCCATTTTTTTAAAACATGGGTGCTAAGAATTAAACTCAAGTGATCTCAGGCCTCATGCTTACAGAAATAGCTCTTACCACTGAGACATTTTCTCAGTTACAACCTTTTTTTTTTTTTTTTTTTTTACTGAAAGCAACATAACTCTGATTTATCTTTACATGCAAATTCATTGTGTGTATGTACTACATTTTCCTTATCCATTCCTTTGTTGTTAAGCATTCTAGGTTGTCCAAAACTTAGCCATTGTGAATAGTGCTGTAATAAACACTGATGTGCACATATCTCGTGATATGTTGACTTGATCTTTAGTGTAAATACTCAGGACTTGGGAAAGCTGAGTTACGTGGAATAGTTCATTTTTAGTGTTTTGAGAAACGTCTACACCACTTTATAGAGGGATGAGCTGGTTTACATCCCCACCAGCAGTGTATGAGGGTTTATTTCTAGCCACATCCTGACCAATATTTATTTGTTTTCTTAATAATTGCCCTTCTGACTAGTGAGATGGAATTTTAATGTAGTTTTTTTATTTTACAGAGAGAGAGATAGAGGCAGATATATAGAGAGAAGGGCACACCAGGGCCTAGCCACTGCAAAGGAAACTCCAGACACATGCATCATCTTGTGCATTCAAGTTATGTGGGTATTTGGGAATAGAATCCCGTCCTTAGGTTTGCAGCAAGTGCCTACACTAAGCCATCTCTCCAGGCTCAATGTAGTATTTTAAAAATTAAATTGTGAACTTTACTGTGTGAACATATTGCAAATTGGTCCTAGTCCCATTGAGTTTTACCTTATATCACCTCTTCCTGCCCTATTCCAACTGAGGGCCCTTCCATGGGGGATATTAGATTGTGGTCCTTACAAATGCACCAGTTGTGATCTACTTCTCTGATGGCTAGTGTTGAATGGTTTTTAAAAGTTTGTTTTTTGGACGAATTGTTTCTAGCTTTATTGAGTATAATTGATAAAATTGTACACATTTAAAGCAAAACAATGTAATATTATGGTATATATAACTTCTCAGCCTTCAAGACTCCACAGTAAATGCCATGGAGGAGAGCCTTCAATGGAATAGGGGTAAGAGAGAGGGGATATAATGCAACATTTTAAAACACAAAATTTAATTAAAAATATCTTAGGGGAGAGTAGCTGACAAGGTGCCTTCCTGGTTAAGCCTAAGAACCTGGTTCCACCCCAGGTCCCACATTTAGCCAGATGCAAAGTGACGCAAGGGCGCAATGCTGCACTTGCCCACAAGGGGGTGCACACATCTGATTTCATTCACATCAGCTGAGAGACTGCTGGCCCTGCCAATCTCTGTCTCCCTCCCTCTCTGTCTGTCTCTCTCTGTGTCCCTCCAAAATAAATAAAATAATAAAAATTTAAAAATAGAGTACTCCAGAGGGGAGGGAACTTAGCTGGTACAGAGTTGCTCTAGCATCTGTAAATCAAATGGGTTCCATCCTGTACTGCAGAAAAATGTTGTTTTTAATATTTTATATTTATTTAAGTGTATTTTGACAGGAGAAAGAGTAGGAAAGAATGGTGCGCGAGGGCCTCCAGCCACTGCAACAAACTCCAGACGCTGCACCCCTTTGTGCATCTACTAACATGGGTCCTAAATCGAACCTGGGTCCTTTGGCTTGCAGGCAAATGCCTTAACCGCTAAGCCATCCTCCAGCTATGTTTCTTTTTTTTTAAATATATGCTTGACTGTAACATGCCAAGTCAACAGACTTCAAATACTTTTCTTTCATGTCTCCTGGTGTTTATACTGCTAAATATCAACCTGTTTTGTTTGCTCCAACACTTAAAATGTAATCACTTGTAAACAGATCACTTGCGGATCTGGCCAACAAAGCTTGCCAAAGCAAAGGAAGTAGGGTGGTGGCATTCTTCTTATGAAGTAAGGAATGGATAGGGCTCTCACCAGCCTTTCTGTCTAGTATATTCTAGCTTCATGTGCGAAGGACCTGGTGTTGGTTTTCTGAACACTTCAGGGATGATTCACCTCTTTTTAGGCTCAGCCACATTTTCCACCCTTTGTGGCCTCAGCTGAAACTGTGGTTTAAACATGACATCCCAATGAGTCAGGAAAATGATCATTTCTTTACCGAAATGCTTTTTCTCCCCAATGCAGTTCTGAAATAGATGCCTCACATCCCCTGCTGCAAGCCTTTGCTGTCATTTAGTGAGCTATTGCTCTATCAGAATTCACACTGAAGCCTATTGCCCAGGAGACAATTCTTGTTATAAAGATTTGTTATTTTTAAGACTTGGCAAACAAGCATAGGAAGAGAGGCAGTTCATCTGAGAGATGGCACAACTCTAAGTGAGGTGTGTGTTTTTCCTTTACTTTTGTTTTGTTTTACAGAAAGGCCAGGCTTCCGGCAATAAGCCAAAATTCTGCAATAATTTATCAGGCTCTGTCAGCTTGTGTTCATTGCCCTTGAAAATAAACTGCCTTGTTTTTCTGTACCTATGTGTGATGCTCCTTCTGTTGTTGTCAGACACAGTTGGAAGAAATTCCAGCAAAACAGTACAAATGTCCTTGGGATCATAACCAGGAATTGTGGAAATTGACAGATGACAAAATAATTTGTATGAAGTTTTCCAAAGTCATGCTGTGGTTCCCACC
This sequence comes from Orientallactaga sibirica, assembly GCA_036365145.1. Taxonomy (NCBI): domain Eukaryota; kingdom Metazoa; phylum Chordata; class Mammalia; order Rodentia; family Dipodidae; genus Orientallactaga; species Orientallactaga sibirica. The sequence continues at coordinate 7,233 of JAEOAD010001298.1, read as the reverse complement.
AGTGATTGCCTGTGCTGACTTTTGCCGCTTCTATTCCAAGTCCCATTGAAGCAGTTACATATGAGAATGGGCAGTCAAATAACAAGTCATTTAGACCAGCAATTATGCATTGGTGCTGTCCTTCTATTAGAAGATGACACTCATTGATGCTAACCTCCCCAGTATATGAAAAAAAATGTGCCGAAAGACTGGAAATGACTGTCAGATTCTTCCCTAGATCACACACACTGCCTGTCATTTTGCTGTGAACTCAAGTGGCAGTTTGCAGTCATCCTGGCTTTCTTTCTCCACCTTTTAGCCCATGGTCAGGGCTCTACTAGGCAGCCAAGTGGAGCAGGCAAAGAACATATTTAAAGTCTGCTCATGTGGAATGGTTTTGAGGCTCTGGAGAGTTAGAGTTCTGGGTGATCTCTGTGCTTTAATTCACTGGAGGTCACTTGCCATGCATTTCCCTTAGGGAATCAACAAACATACAGAGGTGCTTTTCTTATTTACTTTTTTAACTGCCTGGTATCCTAGAAACCTCAGACTGTCCCTGTTCTAGTGGGAGGCCATGAGGACATAGGATTTGTTTGTCAAATTTGTATTTATGGAATGTGGCAATCTAATCAGGTTTAATGTGTTTGGTTGATTTGCAAAATGGGCTGTCTCCTTTTAAAAAAGTCAAGCTGTAAAAGGCTGTATCTCACTGAGAAGCTGAGTTAATAAGGAACAGCTGGGGGCTTCGAGTGATGTCATGTGCCACCTAAAAGGAAAGGCCGCCCAGAAGCTCACACCAAAAGAGAGTGCTCCAGACAAGTGGGTTTCAAACCTATTATTATTATTTGTACTTTTGCATAGCAACATTTTTCCCATTGAATTCATTTAAAAACTCCCAAATATATCAGAAAGATTCAATCTGACTTGCTGTGGTAAAGTTACAGTGGGGGCGTCTGGGACTCATTCAGTTTTCCCATCGTAAGCATGTTCTTAGTTCCTCCCTTAGAGAGTTTGAGGAGCACAGTTAGCAGTAATAAGATTACTTTCAGTACTAGGGATGTACAAAATTTAGGAAGTTAATAGATATTTCATTTGGGATTTGGAAGAATAGTGATTTTTACTTTATTCATTTTCCTGCTTTTTTGTTTTTTTGAGAGATAGGGCCCTTTTGTACCTGGCTAACATGAACTTAATACGAGTCTCAGGCTGGCCTTGAACTCGCCAGGGTTCTCCCTACCTCAGCCTTCAGAGGTTGGGACAAAGGCCAGCCACCACATCCTGCCCTATCTTCTAAAAGTTCCTGTTTGCTTTTTTTATAGCTTCCATATACTTACAGACAATAAAAACCACATCTACCCCACTTCCTCTTCACAATCCACCTCCATAAACCCTTCCTCTCCATTAGTCACTTTTTATTTTATGTCATAATCTTTCCTCCTATTATGAGGCACCGTGGGGTCATGGATATCAAGCCACCCTTTCTTTTTATTGACAACTTACTCACAGACAATAAACTATATTTCCTCCCCTCCCCTCCCCTTTCCCCCTTCACAACTCCACTCTCCATTATATCCCTTCCTCTCCATTACTCTCTTTAATTTGATATCATCATATTTTTCTCCTATTATGAGGGTCTTCTAAAAGGTTTTGCTAGGCACTGCAAGGTCATGGATATTGAGGCCAATTTCTGTCTGGCAGTTGCATTGTAAGAAGTCATACCCTTCCTTTGGCTCTTCCATTCTATCTGGGCCCTCTTCTGCCATGGTCCCTGAGCCTTGTAGGGTGTGACAGAGATGTTTCAGTGCTGGGCACTCCATCCCTTCTTCTCAGCACTATGTTGCCTTTTTGGGTCATCCCAGTGGTCATTGCCATCTGAAAAGAGAAGCTTCTAACTAGAAGGGAGAGTAGTGTTAATATGTGAATATGAAAATTAAATGTAGTGCTTTCAGGGCAGCTTGGTGGGAATAATATATAACATTTATCCAGACAAGAGCAGGCTTTATACCCCTAAGGCTCATGACCTCCTGCCATAGACTTTGCTTAGGGTTTTTCAGTACCAGGTATGCATTCCTTCCCACAAGAGTGGGCCTTCAGTCCAATTAGGGAGCAGGTGGTTTCCCCAGCAGACATGCCACTATTGCACCTGCTCGGGTCATTTGGCCTGTATGGCCAAACTTGAGGTTTCCAGTGTCCACTGTTTTCACTGTTGATGACTTCTGTCTCCCATATGCTGCATGCAGTGCAGCTTTTTCCAGCTTTCAGTTGGCTGGTCTACAGGAGAAGGTTTTCTGCTCAGCACCAGCTTGCTTTTCTCAGTGACCTTGCTGCTCAGGCAAGAGAGGTCTTCAGCAATAGGGTCTACCATCTGTTTCTCAAGGGAAACCAAGGGCCTTGGCAATAGCCTTTAATGTTTTGGAGGCAACAGGGACCTCCTGGCCAACAACTCACTGAAGGTATCCCATCCCAGGCACTGAAAATTTTCTATAGTAACAGTCTAGGTTCTGGATGTGCCATTATTCAAAAAAGTAGGTTTACATAAGTCTTATTCACAATATCTTGAATTTTGATTGACCTCCTGTCCTTCTTTTTACTCATTCTCTTCCCCATGGCCTCACTTTAGCCATTCCTCCTGTAATCTGTCTCTTCTACTTACATTACTGTCCCCTCCATACCTGTTTTGGTTCCAGATCACACACAAGTCTATACATTTATAGCTAGATCCACATATGAGAGAACATGTGATGTTTGGCTTTCTGGGCCTGGATTACCTCACTTAGTATAACTCTAGTTCTTTCCAGATCCATCCATTTTCCTGAAAATTTCATAATTTCATTTTTCTTACTGCTGAATAGAACTCCATTGTGTAAATGTACTCACATCTTTATTATCCATTCATCTGTGGAGGGACATCTAGGCTGGTCTCCATTTCCTAGCTATTGTGAATAGAGCAGCAATAAACATGGTTGTGCAAGTATCTCTAAGATAGTGAGAAGAAGTCCCTACTGAAATATGCCTGCCTGGAGTGCTATAGCTGGATCATATGGTAAATTCTATTTTTAGCTGTCTCAAGAACTGATTTCCACAATGGCTGTACCAGATTACATTTCCCACCAACAGTGTAGAAGGGTTCCTCTTTTACCATCCATCCAACATTTATTGTCATTTGTTTTGGTGGTAGCCATTCTGATAGGAGGAGATGGAATCTCAAAGTAGTTTTAATTTGCATTTGCTGATGGCTAAGGATGTAGAACACTTTTTAAATGTTTATATGCCATCTGTATTTCTTCTGAGAACTTTCTATTTAGTTCCATAGTACATTTTTTTAAATTGGGTTGATTGATTTCTTATTGTTTTGTTTTTTGTTGAGTTTTTGTATATTCTGACATTAATCCTCTGTCAGATGTGTAACTGGAAAAGATTTTTCCCATTCTGTAGGTTGTCTCTTTGCTGTATTCACAGTGTCCTTTGCTGTACAAAAGCTTTGTAATTTCATGAGATCCCAGTGGTTGATTAGTGGTTTTATTTCCCTGAGCAATTGGGGGTTATATTCAGAAAGTCATTGCCTATGCCAATATGTTAGCGGTTTCTCTACCTTTTCTCTAGCAGTTTCAGAGTTTCAGGTCTGATATTGCTGGTCCCTGATCCACGTTGACTTGTGCATGGAGAAAGACAAGGATTTTTTTATCCTTTCTACATATAGATATCCAATTTTCCCTGCACCACTTTGTTGAAGAGGCCAGTCTTTCTCCAATGAGTATTGTTGGCATTTTTTGTAAAAATCAGATGGTTGAGCTGCCTGGGATTAATATCTGGGTCCTCTATTCTGTTCCATTGATCTACATGTCTGTGTTTGTGCCAGTACCATACAGCTTTTGTTATGATGGTTTTGTAATATAGCTTAAATTGGGTATGGTAATACCACCAGCCTGATTTTTGTGCCTAACTGCTTCTTTGGCTCTATGTTTTGAAGCTCCAAATGAACTTTTAGATTGTTTTTTCCATTTCTGTAAAGAACATTGAATTTTAATGGTATTACATTAAATATGTGATTTGCTTGGTAAGATTGGATATTTTATAATATTGATTCTTCCAATGCAAGAACTACAAGATGTCTTTCCATTTACTTCTGTCTTCTGCAATTTCTGTTGTGTTTTAAAGTTCTCAGTGTGAGATCCTTCAATTCCTTACTAAATTTATTCAAGTTGTTTTTTTTTTGAGGAAATTGCATGGAGAGAGATTCACTGATTTCATCCATCCTGCATGTTTGTTGTTAGTACAGAAAGCTACTGATTTCTGTGTGTTTATTTTGTATCCTGCTACATTGCTAAAAGTGTTTATCAGCTCTAAGAGTTTGCTGGTAGAGTCTTTTAGGGTTCATTTATGTATAGAATCATATCTTCTGCAAAAGATAATTGGATCTGTTCCTTTTCCATTTTGTATCCATTTAATGAGTGACTCTTTGCCTTATTGATATAAAGCAGACTTCTAGCATTATATTGGCAAAAGTGGGGACAGTGGATACCCCTTGTTTTATTCCTGAATTTAGTGGAAAAGCTTCAACTTTTTCCCCATTTAGTATTTTGTTGGCTGGTGGTTTGTCATAAATAGCTTTTATTATGTTGAGATATGTTCCTTCTATTCCCAGTTTATGTAATAATTTACCATGAAGGGATGTTGGATTTTGTTTAATGCCTTCTCTGTATCTATTGAGATGTGATCATGTGATTTTTGTCCTTTAGACCATTTATATGATGCATTAGATTTATCAATTTGTATATGTTGAACCATCCCTGCATCTCTGAGATAAAGTTTACTTGGTCAGGGTGAATAATAATCTTTCTGATATATTCTTGTATTCAGTTTGCCAATATTTTTGTTCAGAATTTTTGCACTATGTTCATGAGGCAGATTGGTCTGTAATTTTCTTTTTGATCTGTCTTTTGTCCTGCTTTGGGATCAGGGTGATGCTGGCTTCATAGAAGGATTTAGTAGAATTCCTTCCTTTGTATTTTATGGAAAAGTTTGAGAAGCATTGGTGTTAGATCTTCCATGAATGTTGGTAAAATTCAACAGTGAAATCCTGGGCCAGGACTTTTTTTTTAATTGGGAGACTTTTATAACTGCTTGGATGTCTGTACTTGTTATAGGTCTATTTAAATTGTTTATCTCATCTTGATTTAGGTAGATCCTATGAATCAAGGAAATCATCCATTTATTCTGTGATTTCAAACTTAGAGGTACACATATTCTAAAGTATGTCCGTATGATTTTCTGGTATTTTTGCATCTGCTGTAATGGTGCCTTTTTCATCTCTAATTATTGATTTTTGTCTCTTCTCTCCTCTTCCTTCTTCTGGTCAGATTTACATGGTTTCTGACCTTTTTTATCCTTTCAAAGAACCAACTTTTGTTTCATTGGTTCTTGGATTGTTTTCTTTTGGATTCCATTTCATTAATTTCGTCTCTAATCTTATTATTCATTCCTGCTCACTGATTTTGGTTTTCTTGTTCTTCTTTTTTGCAAAGCTCAAGGTGAAGTCTTAAAACTGTTTATTTGTGAACTTCTTAATTTTTACTTTAAAATATTTTATTTATTTATTACGAGAGAGAGAGGGAGTAGGAGAGTAGAGAGGTATGAGTAGAGAAGGAGAGAGAGAATGGGCATGCCAGGCCTCAGTCACTGCAAACAAAACTCCAGATGCATGCACCCTCCTTGTGCATCTGGCTTATGTGGGTCCTGGGGAATTGAACTGGGGTCCTTGGTCTTGCAGGCAAATGCCTTAACAGTTATGCCACTTCCAGCCCCTCTAATTCCTTAATATGGACACTTGAGCTATAATTTCTCTCGGGACTGTCTGTGTTTCAAACAGGTATGTTGTATTTCATCATCACTTGATTCTAAGGAATTTACTGATTTTTGATTTCTTCAATGACCCACATACATCATTCAATAATGTACTATTTAGTCTCCAAGGAGTTTCTGTATGCTCTGTAGTTTTTCTTGTTGCTGATTTTAGTCAATCCATTGTGCCATACTATATGGGATTATATTTCAATTTTCCTGTATTTAAGATTTACTTAGGTCCTAATATATGGTCCATTTTAGAGAATGTCCCCATGTGCTGCTGAGAAAAGTATATTCTAAGGCATTTGATGGAATTTTCATATATCTGTTAGGTCCATTTGTTCCATGATATCATTTAATGCAGATGTCTCTCTCTGTTTATTTTTTTTGCTGGCCTGTTTCTATGATGAGAGTGGGGCATTGAAGTCACCCACTACAATTTGTTTCAGGTTATCTCTGACTTGATGTCTAATAGTGTTTGTTTAATGAAATTGGGATTCTATGTTATGCATATCCATTTAGGATTGGTAATGTCCTCCCCTGTTAAATGTTCCTTTAATCATTAAAATGACCCTTTATCTTCCTCACTAATGTTGGTTTGAAGTTCAATCATCAGATATTAGGATAGCAACCCCTGCTTATTTCCTAGCCTATTTGCTTGAAATACCATTTTCCCACATCCTTTCACCCTAAGACTGTTTCTATCTTTATTGAAAGGTGAGTTTCCTGAGGTAACAAATTGTAGGATCAGGGCTTTTTAATCCAGTCTGCAAGCCTTGTGTCTTTTGGTTGGGGCATTGAACCGCATTGATAAGACTTATTATTGGAAAGGTATGTATTTATTCTTGCCATTCTTCTTGTTGTGTAGTGCTTCCTGTTTTGCCTTTTACTCACTTGTTTTGACTATTATTTGAGTATGGTTTATATTTTCTATTTCCTCCTGTTGTGTTTTGCTTTCTTCAGTATGAAGGATTCCTTCCAAGTATTTGTAGAGCTGGTTTAGCTGTTGGCAACTTCCTTTAGCCTGTTTTTTGTTGTGGAATGTCCTTATTTCTCCATCAATTTGGATAGATAGCTTTGCAGGAAAGTAATCTTGTTGGATAGTTATGGTTCTTCTAGACTTGAATACATCATTCCAAACCCTTTCTGCCTTTTAATGTTTGTGCTTGAGTAATCTACAGATCCTCTGATACTTGACTTTGTAGGTCACTTGCTTTTTCTCTCTAACTGCTTTCAATATTTTGTTTGTGTGTTTAGTAGTTTAATTTATAACATGGCAAGGAGAGGTTCTTTCAGTTTTTTTCTGTTTGGTGTTCTAAAAGCTTCCTGTACTTTACAAGGTATTTATTTCAACGTGGGGAAAATTTTTCTTCTTAATTTGGGTTGAAATGCCTACTATGCCCTGGAGTG